>JASDQU010506551.1:102668-113058 GCA_032191745.1 Picea mariana
AATATTGACGCTTTTATTAATCAACCTTCCCATTTTTTAGTGAGTTGTAATCGTTGGCATAGAATGTTTTAATGATGGTGTGTTTTTGCAAGGACAAGGGTGTTAAAATTTCATTACTAACTATTAACCTCATGCTGAAAACTCTAAGGAATTCACAAAACTACTTATGTATGCTGGATTTGAAAACACATAAGCTAATTGAAAAGAACTCATAAAATACTCAAAAACTCAACTCAGTTTCTTTAATAACTGAGGAAAGAATAACAAATGGGGACCCTGCCTTTTCCTATGGAGAAGGCCTAGGGTTTACAATGCAACTTAACCTATCTTAGGTGCCTAGGTGGGAGTGTCCATCCTATAATGCATGTGCTAGTACTCTTAGATAACTATGCCAAAATTAGAGTAGGTAGTCGACATGCAATGTGCCTTCACCCTATTCTTGGCATCAACACCTCCCCTATTTAAATCTTGAAACTTCTAATACTGACTAAGTCAACTGAAATAGAAAAGAAAAAACACTTAATTTGGAAATGCTAATTTGAACAACAATTAATTTTGGAAGTGACTTAAGGTCGGCGCATGCATGCCTCAATAGAACACAATTGTGCACCTTCACTCTTCCTTTACTATTGCACCATCTCTCTAACTTGTTGCGCCCTTTGCTAGAATGCGTTATCACTCTAGCGAGTTTTCTATCGACCAACCAAGGTAAAATCTATCATTCCTCCTTTGCAAGGAAGGTGTTCTCCATTAGGCCTTGTCTCCCCTTTGACATCTCAAATTTCCCCTTAGCCAAGGGCTTTGTCAAAATATCAACAACTTGTGAATATGAATGAACATATTCCAGGACCATTACTCTCTTTTGAATTCCATCTCTAATGAAATGGTACTGGATCTCAATGCGCTTGGAATGATCATGAAACAATGGATTCTTAGAGAGCTTAATGCAACTCTAATTATCACAATAAACAATTGCCGACTCCAACATTAGAATGGTCAACTCTGTTAATAGTTTGTGAAGATAGATGACCTCACAACTAGTAGCGCTTCATTCCATGTACTCTACTTCTACTACATTGAGTGCAACTAAAYACTGCTTCCTGCTGAACTAGGATATGACTTCTAAACCCAAACTAGAACAACACCCTAAGGTGCTCCTCCTATTAGTTTTATCACTTGCCTAATTAGAATTAGTGAAACCATGCAACAAAAAACCACAATCTCTATCATACCTCAAACCATAGTGAACCATGCTCTTCAAGTATATTAGCACGTGTCTTGCATCTTTCCAATGATTTGTTGGGGCTCAATACTGAATTGGCTCAATGTGTTTATTGCAAAACAAATATCAAGTCTAGTGTTCACTAGATACATAAGAGAACTAATCAACGACGTGTATAAAGATTGATCTACCAAATTTGAGTCTAGGTTGTTAATAAATAACTTCAGATTTGAAACCATAGGAGTGACTAGAGGTTTACAATCCATCATCTGAAACCTCGTAAGAATCTCCACTACATACTTTCTTTATCCAAGGAAAACTTCCTTAGAACCTTGCCAATYCTCTAGAATTAGAAAATAATGCATCAAGCCTATGTCCTTCATGTCAACTTCACTTGCCAGTTTCTTTTTGCACCAAGCTATGTGATTTTTTGAACTACTTGTTAGGACTGGGTCATCCACAAACAACATCAAGATAAGTAGATCAGATTTGTCAAACAAATAATACAAGTTAGGATCTACAATAGGCTTAGTGAAGCCCAAACTTTGTAGGTACTCTTAATCAGCGAGTACCGAGCATGTGGTCCCTGCTTCAACCCATAAAGGGCCTTCAACTTGCACACATGGGTATCCCGCCCATTCACTTCAAAACTTCTCGACTTATTAATGTATGCTTTTTCCTTAATCAAAGCATTAAGGAAGGTTGTCTTAACATCCATATTATATAAAGGCCAACCAAATATTGATGCTAAAGACACAATGGTTTTGACGAAAGTATACCTAGCAATTGGAATAAAGGTCTCCTCATTATTTGAATCTCTTATGGGGAGAATTCTCTCTACAAACCTTGCCTTATACTTCTCAACATTGCTTCAGCTACATTCTTCACCTTGTATAACCACTTGGAATCAATCATTGGCTTCCCTATGGGTCTCGATACTTTCTCCTAGACATCATTCTTTTGATGGAGTTATGCTCCTCTACCATGGCATCCCACCAAACCTTCTCTCCTGCTGCCTTTTCATAGCTAGAAGGCTTTGCATCAATGATGTAAGACATCAATGCAACATAATTAGGAAACTTCCTAGGAGGATGATTCACCCAAAAAGAAATCTTAGGCGCTCCTACTTGCACCTAGGCCTCCGGAGTTGTTTTGGTAAACCATTAAGGCCTCTTGATTGAATTGGAAGACAAAATGGTCTCTGCACTAGTATTGGAATTTGATTGATTTGAATCTGATTTATTTCGATTGTCTAGATTAGCCTTTGGGGCAGCAAGCTTCTGTACCTTCTCAATCTCTATTGGAGGCTCTTGAGTCTTAGAGGGCCATGCATCCTTGTCCATGCATCCTTGTCAAACTTGAGATATTTGCTTAGAACTATCTTCCATTGAGATGGAATGTAGACCTTGTAACCTTTAGAAGTCTTGTTATATCCCACTAAAATACCCTTCAAACTAGAGGGCTCCAACTTAGTTCTTTTCTCCTTAAGAATATGAATATATATAGGACAATAAAAAACACATAAACATAATACTTATGGTTTCTCACTAGTAAAAGCTTCTTTAGGTGTCTTGTCCTTCAATATCTTATGCAGACACTTGTTCATAATGTAGACTATTGTGCAACATGCTTTTGCCCAAAATCATATGGGCAAATCTAGGTCACAGATCATTGTCTTGGCAATTTCTATGTGGACTTGTTCTTCCTTTCCACAACCCCATTCTATTGCAGGTTGTAAGGCACTATCGGCCAACCCCCCCTTGATCCTTGTTTCCCTGCAAAAAGTGTCAAACTCCTTGAAGGTATACTCTCTTCCATTATCTGATCTCAACACTTTAATCTTCTTTTATGTTTGATTCTCTACAAGAGCTTTAAACTCTTGAAACTTCTTGAAGACCTCATCCTTGGTCTTCATGAAGTAAATCCACCTATTTTTAGAGGAATCATCAATAAATGAAACAGGGTAAATGTTGCTTGTTAGTGAAGTTTAAGTCACGAGCCCACATATGTCTGAATGTATTAGATCAAGAATCTCTCTTGACCTATTCTCATTGCTTGGCTTGGCATGCTTGTCGAGTGCACAACGCTTGCACACTCTAGTCTTCTCGATCTTGAAATTGATCTTGAAGTTTGACAATCCTTGCACAATGTCCTTCAAGAGAGGAAACACTTTGTAGTACAAGTGACCTAGTGTCTTGTGCCAAAGCTTGCACAAGTTGTCACTATCATGCACTAGGGCTCTCAATGAATCCACCAGTAAGTTGTAACCTGTATAGACCACCCTCTCGAACTCCTTTAGTCAAAATTCTTGGGCATCTCGTCTAGATGATGACTTGCTGATCATTAAACTCAACAACACATCCTAGGTTTGACATAACTGACACATAGAGTAGATTATTACTCAAACCACGAACATATAAAACATCACTAAGCTTAAGAACATCCCTTGAGGACATTTAGATTGAGATGGATCCCACCCATGCTATTGAATATGTGGCATCATCACCAAGCTCCACTTGTATGCTTGCCTCCTGCTCCTAATGTCTACTAAAAGCCTTCATGTTGAAGGTCATATGTCTGGATGCTCCACTGTCCATATACCATCTAACATTAGACATGGTGTTAGATGAAAGGCATGAGACCATAGAGGAGATTGTATCAAGCTTGGATGTAAGCTCACCCACTTCGACAAAGGCTTTTGCACTCATTGCAAATTGCTTTTGCTGCTGTGGCTTGCCCTTCCCCTTCTTTTTCTCAGAACATTGAGAAGCTTGGTGGCCAAACTGCTGAGACTTTAAACACTTGATATGGCTTAAGTCTTTCTTGCATTGATTGAAGGAACTTGAATCCTCTTCTTTCCTTTTTGACACTTTACGGGTCCTCCTTCCTTACTATCCTCCTTCATCATTTTGATGAGGGCTATATTCTGCTCTTCCTCCTCTATACTTGTAGTTGTCTCCATTATTGTCTCCTCCTTGATGAAACCATCCCATTGCTTCTCAAAAGAGGGAAGTTTTTCTCAGGCATAGACACCCCAAACAAAAGGTTGCCAAGAAGATGAAAACCCATTCAACGATATGGGTATGAACTCTTCACTTTTGACCTTTTCTTTGATTGCTACAAGTTGATCATAGAGTGTTGCAATTTTCATCAAACAACTCGATATGGTGTCTGTATTGCTCATCCATGTGGCTGTGAGCTTATTCCTTAGAATCATCTTCTGTTTGATGTTCTTACTTTGACATAGAGTGACTAGAGCATAAAATATCTCCTTACCTGTTGTCATTTCGATGATGCGATGGATCAAGAGATCCTTCATTGTGTCAAGGATGATTCGCTTTGCCTTGGGCATTGTCTTCTAATACTCTATCAACAAAGCAACATCCGTGGGTGTAATCTCCTTCTCCACAAGATGCCAAAGCTCATGCTCCCTCCAAAAGCATCTGCACTTGACACTTCCAAGGAATGAGTTGGAAAGGCCTTCCATCATGTCTTCGTAGTCATATTGCTGCTCTTAGAATACACCTAGACAAAAGAAATTAACAACCTAAAACAACCAATCAGAAGTTCATAGTGCTATTCTCAGGCACAGATCTTGAGCATCCCACCCATGAAACCTTCTGACAACTCCCTATCCCAAGCTAAGCCCTACTATCCATATATGAATTCCTAGAAGGCTTTAGTAACATGATTTGATACCATGTTAATATTTCAGTTCATGGTAAACAAAGTTGCAAGTATTAACCGGAGAAAGYGGAAAACTTTAAGGAACTCACAAAACTTCTTCTATATGCTAGATTTGAAAACACATAAGCTAACTGAAAAGTACTAACAACCAACTGATAAGAATTTGTAGCACTAAAAAAATACTTAGAAACTCATCTTTGTTTTCTTTATTAACTCAGGAAAGGAAAAAAATATACACACTCATTGGAAAAACTGAAATTAATAACAAATGGGGAACTTGCCTTCTTCTATAGAGATAAGGGCCTAGGGTTTACAATGCATGTGYTGAGACTCCTAGATAACTGTGCCAAAACTATAGTACACAACTAACATGCAATGCGTCTTCACCCAATTCTTAGGATCAGTGCCTCCCCTATCTAAAAATCCGAAAACTTCTAATTCTAACTAAGTCCATTGAAATAGAAAAGAAAAAGCTTCTAATTTGGAAATGCTAATTTTGGATGATCGTGAATTTTGGAAGTGACTTAAGGTCATCCTATGCATGCTTTAGGCATGCATGCATCCTCATTGGCTACTAGAAGATTGTTGTGCGTCTTCACTCTTCCTCTACTCCTGCTCCTTCTCTTTGACCTGTTGTGCCCTTTGCTGGAATGCGCTTGGGGAGAACTAGTTGTTGAGCAACCAAGGTATAATCTAGCAAAGGGGTAATGGAGAGGAAATCTCAACTGCCTGATTAGTTATATAATTAGTTATGGCAAGCTATAGGAGTATCAGAGCAACTCCTCTAAGCTAAACACTAAAAGGTAAAACATAAACTAAAAAAAGTGAAACTATTGAATCAGAGAAGTAAACAAGAAACATAACTCTAAAAATGACAAGATAAAGGGGCTACACATCTTTGAGCATGGAGTCTTTCCTAGTGTGTTATAATCATTATTAGTGCTTTTGGTTTTAATCGTGTGCATATTTTTGTCTATTTCAGTCTTGAGTGAACCATGCACTCATCATTAGGGAAAAAAATTGAAAGAATGAAAGAATTGAACAAAAACCAGAGGCACTAATAGTGCTACACATTGTTAAAAGTGGGTGCAAAATGAAATTTGGTAGAGGAAGATTGGAGACCATATTAGAGATAAAGGTGGATGCAGAGGATGGAAATAGCCTTGCAAGATCATCGACGATAAATAAGGAGTCAATACACTATGTGATGATATCCTAAAGGGTGAGTCCAGGTTTGATAAGGCTGAACTGGGAGACCTTGGGAGGAAGTCTGGAATGGTTCGTTGATACTCTCCTAACACTCTAGGATGTTGGAAAAAACTTGGTGATAACACATTGGTGCCCTAGATTAGGGGGGCAAGCAATTGGTCTGTGTTGAGAGCTAAGATGAGAACTATCTTGAGATTGGGAATTGGAGCTTGTCAAGAGCCTCCCTGAGTTGATTTGTTAGCTGAAAGAGTGAGAGGAGGTCTATTGTCTCACAGAGCGTGTCGAAAGTATCCCAAGTCTCTACTTGTCCCTTGCTGGCACCAATAGACAGGACAAAAGGAAAGGAAAGAAGTGATGTGCCTTATGGAGCTTGTTTGAAGAGGTCCTCATAATATTTGAGATTTGTGTACTAACACCTTCCTCATAGAATGGACTTGGTATCCTTAATTTAGACAGAGGAAGAAAGTAGTGGGGAAACCCCCCAAGTCCCTCTAAACGTAAGGGAACCTCTCTATGACCTCATAGTAGATTAGACATTCGAACATGAGGGGTGTTTTTTAGACTCAATCTTTTACAAGTGACACAACTAGTAAATTCTCTTTAGAAATGTATATGGTGATCTATCTCAATTTAAAGTTGGTGAAAGCACCCTTTGAATTGCCCAAGAGGAATGCTAAGGTTACACATCCAATATCTTTGTGTATACACAAGTTTGACAATAAGACCACCATTTAGCTACATGAAGAGCTTGAAGTAGAAGGCCATCTTAGGGTTGAGGCCCTAGGGAGGGGGAATCCAAGTGATTGGTATGTATTGCCCATAAGTATCCTCTTTGATCACCCTTTTCAACTTCTTAGTAGGGAAAAGGTGACCAAGAGCTTCAGAGGAATATTTGGAAGGGGGGAGGTGGTTAAGTTGAACACAAATCTTTATATGGCATCATATGTCTTGTATCCAAGATAAAACATCGAGGAAGCAAGGAATAGGTCTCCTTGCACATGATAGAGACTAGTCAAGAGCTTCTAAGGAATGTTTGAAAGGGGGGTGGTGGTCAAGTTGAACATGACTCGTTATATGGCATCATATATGTCTTGTATCCAAGATGGTATAACATTAAGGAAGCAAGGAAGAGGCCTCCTTTACCGGGATAGGGAGGTGACAAAGGGATTCATGGTTGCAATGAAGAAGATTTATGGTACAAGTGAATCCAGTGCTAGTTTGCGTGATTTTCACTTGGACGAGGCAAACTTGGCATAGTGGAGGCTTTTTATGATAGGTGTGTTTGTAGGTATCCAATAGATTGGTGGATACTTCATGGTAGGCATGGCATAAAGCTAAAACAAATTGTTGAAAGATAATTTTCATAGGAAGTTGATTCTTAGGCCTTTTGAAGGAATTGGAGTACTTATGGGTCTATGTATTACGTACATAAAAGCCAATTGAGATAAAGAAAGCAAAAACCTTAGTTTACATTCACAATACTCTTCAACTTCTTTCTTGCAAAGACAAAAGGTACAAAGAAGGTCCTTCCAAGAAATAAGACTAGTTCACAAAGGATGTTATTTATGTAGATTGTTGGATACGTGTTGTATTCTTTTCATTCAAGTACACTTTGCATGGATTTTTGGGTCCTTTATCTGTCTTCTATAGGTTTTGGGTGGTTTTCAGCCCATGGTTTTATACCCATTGGATTCTAATACTGCTTGGCAGATTAGGGCTGAATGATGTTGCAAAATACCTATATATTGTATTGTAAACTGTTTAATAAATACAATGAGAAAGAGGTGCGACTTTGATTTTCTTAGTTTTCTCAGTTAAGGAGTTCCAATGTAAATCTCGTGTGTTGTGTATGTGCTATTGTTCTTTTTGCTTTTCTTGAGAATTTGTCTGCATCGTTCCTCTTGCACAGGTTTATCGATTACTATTTTTCTACATAGATCAGGAGATTGGACTAGTGTTGCCTACAATTATAATTACAAGCCTTGTAATGAAGCCCGATCTTAAGAGTATTGAGTTTCCTAGAGAGCATCTTGACTAAGGATATCTAGAGGATGTAAATGATATTGGGATTGGCACTACTGAGTAGTCTAGTGTTGTTTTTAAGGAGAGGGAACTTGTTGAGGATGCCTTGGCTCCCACGCGTTCTTCATGTAGTGGCACATGGTGTAATGAACCAAATGCTTAAATGATCATAATAGAACAGAAGTACACATCGTGTACAAAATGTGAGCGTGGAACACAACTCCAATATAGATACGTTACACAACAACTCCTTAAAGAATAGGAGAACCTCCTTCACAACCAAATACATTCATACATCACAATTCACATCCCTCCAATAATGAATACATGATCTCTATATATACCTATTCACACTTGCACATGATGCCCATTTACTATTAGGCCGACCTTATTAAATATATATTTACACATTACATGTACATTTAGCCCCATATATGCCCCCCCCTTGGGGTCATATCATATACATTTAACCCTATACATTCCCCTTTTGGGTCATAACATAGTACCCTCTTTCAAAAAGCTTTGTCCTCAAAGCTTTGCAATTAAAGGTTTCACATGTAATGAAACCGAGTAATATGATTTTCCTATGTTCCTGCTTTCTTCTTTCCATTGATGATTATCCATCCATCCAAAATCAATTCTTTTCGGTCGCAATCCTTGGTGTCTAGTTGTTGCATAAGTTTCTTTCCCTTGATTCCATGTATCGTTGTTGAAGCTTCTCCAATTTGTAGCAGATGATGGTTTTGTGATGTCATATTCCATGAATATTGATGATATTCCATGAGTATTGATGAATATTCCATCTTCTTTCTTGATAATGATGATAATGATCTTCTTGTCTTCCTTGAAATCTTTCCTGATAATGAGGGTGTCGATATGGTTTCACTTTTGACAATTTTTCTTCATTTTGCACACCCATTTCATCTATCTTCTTTTCATAGACAATGGAATCCTCTATCCTCTTTGCTTGGTCTTTGATTACTCTAGCCTGTGAGATAATACCATCATATTTGGCATGTACATCATCTAAATGAAGTTCAACTTCTTCAAGTGTCTTCTGGTGACCACCTTGAATCTTGTCTTCTTTCTCCTTTTGGAGCTGCAATGTCACCCCATTTATTAAATCTTGATGTCCTTCTTCAATTCTGGATTGCAATTCCAATTTTACCTCATCAGTATTTAGGGATTCCTCAACCTTCTTGCAAATTTCCTCTTTAATTCTTTCGGTAGATTCTTCATCTARTATCCTTTCTTTTTCTTGATTTTTACAATGTTTCTTTTCTTCTTTTAATCTCTTAAYCTCATCCAATAGCTTTTTATTATGGTTTTGTAATCTACATATTTTTTCATCTTTCTTTTTTAATTCTTCCTSCTTTTCCCACTTCCCTTTGCTACTATTTCCTTGTTTTAATTTTTGAACCTCCTCAATGAGTGTTTCATGAAGGTTTCGTATCTTAGATAGCTCATCGCCCTTCTTCTTGATCTCTTCCTTTGCTTCTTTTAACTCATCTTGAATTTTATGCATCTYCTCCATTTTTGTATCATTGATTCATTTATTTGAGAAAAGTTTTTAAAATGCTTCCCATGTGCACTTCCATCTGTATCCTTGTTGATACTCATCCACCACTTCCAAGCTTCACCCCAAAAATATTTTTGTTGTTGTTGTTGAAGGAGTCCTATCATATTCCTTTACCAACCTCAACCATTCCATATGAATGATTTCCTCTTTATCTTCATCTCCCGTAAATTTGGGTAATGCCATTGATTCTTAAGTGAGGTCTAACCATAATCCTCAACTTCTAACCTCAGTATATGAAGGATAATGATCTCAATTAGTTATAATCCTTGTTCCAATATAATATTCTATGTTTTCTCTTTCCAATGGCTTTTGAATCAGCTCAATCGGACATCCCAATCAAAATTTATGATAATTTTAAGTAAACATGCCTTTGACCCCTTGATTTGGAGTCAGTCCTACTAGCCGACCTTACTTCTGATGTATATATGAAATGTCGGCTCTAATGAGTCTGAAATTTCGACTTGAAATGTCTTCTCTGCAATGCCACAGGTTTGACCAAAATTGGATGTGCCAAGTGAAAGTTAGGGTAACTTTCCCAAACCTTGCTGATTTTTGGCCTTTCTGGGAGAGCAAACTTGTACATAATGCCACACGTTCAATATTCAATACCAGATTTTGAAATTCACACCCAAAAAACTAGTGACTGTCCTCTTTCCAATGCAATTGGTCTC
>JASDQU010506551.1:124390-141805 GCA_032191745.1 Picea mariana
TTTTTCTAGGGTGGTTGTCCACAAGAGCTTTGAACTCTTGGAACCGATTGAAGACCTGTCCTTTGGTCTTCATGAAGAAAATCCAAGAATTCCGTGAGAAGTCATCAATGCATATAACATAGTATAAATAACCAGTCAATGATGCTGAAGACATCGAGCCACATACATGAGAATGAATAAGATCAAGGATACTTGCTGCTCTATTGTCACTGCTAGGAAAAGTAGTCTTGGTGTACTTTCCCAAAGCACACCCCTTGCATAACTCCTGGTGCTCTGTATTGAAATCTGGAACTCCAGTCACAATCTCCCTTAGTACCCCCAAAGCCCCATGGTGCAAATGTGCCATCCTCCTATGCTATAGCTCACATAGATCACTATTGCTGGTAGAATGAAATAATGCTCTCGCTGGCTGGAACATGAGCTTGTACAACTTCTCATGTCGAGTCCCAATCACTTTGGCTGAAATGATATTGGACCCCTTGGGGAAAAGGAGCACCTGCCCATCACGGAACAACACCTCATAGCCCCTCTCCTCAATAGCAGAAACTGAAACTAAGTTCTTCTTCAAGCCAGGAACATATAAGACCTCTCTCAACAACATGGGAGGTAAAGACTCCCTCTGAAATGATATAGTCCCACTACCAACTGCCTGGATCACCCGGTCATCTCCAAGCACTACCTCAACATCATCAATCTGAGTAAGATCTGTCAAGTGCTCACGAACCCCTGTCATATGACGGGAGGCCCCACTGTCAATATACCACATATCGGAATGAGTGGTCCTCGTGAAAAGACACACAACTAAGGAAAACTCCTTACCAAACTTGGCAGAGAACTCCTCCACCGCTGCTGAAGCTGTTGTCTGCTTCTTCTTCTTGTTCGGACACTGACCTGCATAGTGCCCAAACTTGTGGCATGCAAAGCACTTGACTTTGCTCATGTCCTTCTTCCCTTCACCCTTCGGTTTGTTTCCTCCCTTAGGACCCTTTTTGAATTTCTTCTTGCTGTTGGCAGCAAGAGCCACATTCTCCTCATCATGACCTGTAGATGAACTGCTATGTACATAACCTTTCCGGGTCTCCTCCTGAACAAAGTCATCCCAAAGACGTTCCCAATTGGGAAGCTTCTCCCTAGACACAATGCCCTCAACAAAAAAAGCCCATTGTTTGGAAATTCCGTTCAATGATGTTCTCACAAGCTCACTGTTAGCAATGGCCTCCCCCACAGCTCCAAGTTCATCTCTCACTTGTGTCAACCTGGTAATATATGTGACCACATTTTCAGCCTTGGTCATTTTAATGCTCTTCAGTTTTTCTCTCAAAACCATCTACCGGTTTTCATTTGTACTCTGGTACAACTTCGTCAAAGACTCCCACATCTCATAGGCATTTGTCTTCCTCGTCAAATGAGGAATCAAATGGTCCTTGATGGCATCAAGAATAGTCCTCTTAGCCTTGATACTCTTCTTAGTCTATGCTGCAAGAAGAGTAGCATCAATAGGTACATTCACATGATTTGTTGTGGAGTTCTCAACAATATCCCACAACTCATTTTCTTGCAACAGCAAAATCATCCTCTCTTTCCAAGCACCAAAATTTGCTCTGCCCCATCAAGTCTGTTCTCAACCCTCAAACATGTAGCGATTGACCCTTTTCTGCTGAAAATGAAAAATTCAAAATTCTGTCCGGTGAAGTGACTGCTGTCTCACTTTTCTGATTTGCTGATATATCTCTGATTCTCTTTAACTCAGCTCTGATACCATGTATAATTTCAAACCCCACTCAGTTTCAAGTCTCGCTGATTTTTAGCCAATGTTTAATGCCCAAACCCAGTTTTATGACAGCCAATTAAACTCGGCATAAAATAAAATTTTCAGAACTGAAACATGAGGATTCTGAACATTGTTTAACGCAGAAATAAAAACATATCAACAGCACATAACTCATAAAATTTTGACACAGTGATTTTTGGTCTAACAGCGACCCTGGAAAAACCCACAAGGGGAAAACCAGTGAGAGAAGGAGTCTTTTATTATTTCTGAGGTCAAAGGAAATGTCTTTTACAGCAGTTAATAATTTTAGAAATTTAATACAGACTTATCTTGAAAACTGTGCCGAGCTTTGTCTTCAAAATGCTGAGCCAAACTCCTTGAAATTCATAACAGAATTTCCTGTACAAATGCACAGGTCAGCTCCTCGTTTTCTGAACCCTCTTTGACTGTACAATCACCTCGAAAACCCTCTTTGACTGTACAATCACCTCGGGAACTATGCCAAAACTCAGAAAATTCACACAGCAAATTCCTCGAAAACTGTGCAGCAATACACAGTAGTACGGGCTGCTAAAATCCGTACAGTACGGACTGTATCTTTTGCTGTACCCTGCTCCTCGATTTCTGTGCAATATTTGACTGTACAGCCTCCTCAAAAATCCGTACACTACGGTCCTCCTTTAATGCTGTACCTTGCCTTGATTTCTGTGCTAACTTTAAATCTGTACGTCCTTCCAAATCCATACCGTACGGCCTGCAATTAATGGCTGTACGCTCTCCTCGATTTGCATGCCAAAGTGTGCCTGTATGCTGTCTTGGAATGCGTGCCCTAGCTCAGTTAATGGCCTCCTTCAGCTCGCAGTCTTCTCTTCTTGCTCTCTCGAGTCTCAACAATGAATGAATCAACCCTAGAAAGGCTGTGCCCTCCTACCCTAGTCGACCTCATGGGGAAAGGTGAAGAGTCTTCTCATCCAACGGTGGAGATTAGATGAGATCAACAGTGGAAATAAAATCACTTTATTCACCCACTTTTCCTAAGTCTCAAAAAGTCACCTTTTAATTTGTCTCTCACAAATTAAATGATTAGGGTCCAAATTAGGCACTTTCTCACCCCTTAGGCGCCTAGGTGATGAGAAACACTTGCCTAGGTACTTTTTAATTATTTTTAACACCTCTTATACACACAACAATCTTGGAAAGGTCATTCCGCTACACAGTCAACAGTCATAAACTCTAATCGAAAACTCCAAGATGCCAAAAATCCGGATCCGCCTCCAAAACCACGGGTTGCGCTGGGTGAAACGCCTCCAATCCACGGGTTGCGTTTCCTGATTTTCTCGAACCATCTCCCTGGCGGATCCTACACGGATCCAGGTGGATCTGGATCTGGATCCGGTTCGGATCCGGGGATTCACGTTTTCTTCATCTGCCCCCCGTGGATCCCGTAACATAGGAGAAGGCTCATCCATAACCAGCATGGAGGAGTGTTGATTGATACAAGCACTAGACTGATGCAGAAGAGTGAATGCAAATTGAAGCCAAGGGACTGCTACAGTTTTTGGGTCTGACAGAGGCTGAAGAAGGATGTTAACTGATGTGAAACATTGTTCTGACTGTGTATGTTCAGTATATAATGTTTGCCCTTCAGCTGTCCTTTCTCTTTGTTGGCTAGAGCTGTTAACTGATATGAAACATTGTTCTGACTGTGTATGTTCAGTATATAGTGTTTGCCCTTCAGCTGTCCTTTCTCTTTGTTGACTAGAGTATATAGTACATCCATTAAAGACTTTAGTGCTGTTCTTGTTCTTAATATCGACTATCAGCAGCACATAGAACAGCTAGCAACAAAGTAGCAGGGTTACCAGTAGCATCTAGGAGCCAGAAATTAGAAAACGTGGATGCAACTTCTCCATCACAGCAGCAGAATGCTATAGCAGTGTTGGAAGATAAGAGAGTGATGGGTGATGGAAGCAGAACATCATCAGAAAAGATACCCCCATAGGTATTGAGAATAAGGGAGCTGCTCGGGCAATTGATGCGTGCTGTTTGTATGGAAAAGGATGCTCTGAAACCTCTGATTGCTGATGCTGCTTTGCATTGTATTCTAGATCCTATTTTGGCCATCTTGATATGAGAGCGAGTTATAGGTGGATAACTGTCAAGTTGTGAGTTGGCAAGATATCATTCTTTAGTGCCAAGGCTTATGGGTGTTGTCATTATTGTTCGATCTTACAGCGGAGGTACACTCATCTTTACAAGAACAAAATTTAGTGCCAGCGAATGTATGATGAAGGTATTGCAAAGCATATTAGTTGTATTATCCCATTCAAGCTGTTTGTAGACGTTTTAGAATCTATTGGTATGAAATAACTGCTCTAATGGAGATGGAGGACAGATTTAACTGGCAACTGAGTGCTGGTGGAGATAGTTATTATAGCAGATAGCATTGTTCTGTTAGCAAATTTGATAACCAGAATTGTTATTGTAGCATGATTCTGATTTCTGGTTCACTTTCTGAGTACATTTTAGTCCAATGAATGGACTCAGGACCACTTAAGCAAGGCTATGTATTTGCTAGAGGATACTGAAACGTCTATGCCCCAGCATAACAGCAAAGCCTGCTAGAATGAAAGCTACAGGAATGCATCCTCCAGATCAATAGACACTGATGTCTCTGCCTGCAAATATACTTTCTTTGAAAGACACTGATTGAGATACAAGAGCAGAACATGGTTTTAGGTGATGAGGACAAACAAGCTGTAAAAGGAAGAAAACGAATTGAAGGAAGCTACAGGAAAACGTTGTTCCAACTCAATCCCAGGATGCAGAATTTTGGATGCATTTTTGAAGGCAGCAGGGATGAAGAGCCAAGGTAATTCAGTTAACAGGCAGTTGAAACTTGAGCATTTATTGTTTTAATTTAGCTTTCACATGGTAAGCCCCTTTTATGTTGAAGCCACTTTTAATCCTCCTTGCACTATTACCATCAAGTTAAAGCACAAATCGATGGAAGATGTGAATTCCAGCTCACCACAAGATTGGTTTATGAGGTTTGTTAATAATTATTTTAGAGGATCGCTGTTCTTCAAGAAGGGTTTGTTGCTTGTTTTGTGGAAAGAATGGGTCAAGCAGCCCAATTTGAGGAGCGCTGCCTTTGCACATCCTTTGAGGTGGTTATAACCACCATTTCCTCTTTAGATGCAATCATTTTAAGATGGTATTCTTGAAGGACAGTTTTGCATGAGAAAGAAGGATAAAGAACATGCTCAAAGGACAAAGAGATCCCTAGAATGAGGAACTCTCTTGCCTTTGTGGTGATCTACAAGCTGTTTTATTATTATGCCTTGGAGAAAATAGTGGATCTAGCAGTTACCACTATATTATTATTCCTCATTGGAGCAAATTGTGGATCTAGATTCTAGAAACCACTTATTGATATTTTAATGGAGAGTGGTTAAGGAGGTTGAGGATGCCATATTTTATTGCTTTTCTTTGGAGAAATTAGTGGATCTAGACAACATTAATTATTATTTTATTGGATAGGAGATTGAGCTCAAATCTATATAAGGATTAGCTCTGTCCATCATTTGGCATGATTGGATTGATAGGGAAAACCCCTCTAAGCCTAGTTGAACATCATGTGGGAGGAGGCAGTCAAGGGGCAAGCAAGCATATGTAAGGTTTTCATAACTTATCTCTTCTTTCTTGGATGATTTGGGTTTTATGCTCGAGTAGCTATTGTATCTTATTGCTAGATCTCTGTTGAAGGCAAATCTTTGCACATGAGATTGGACTAGGTGTGAGGTTCCTAACCCTCCTTAGCCCTTGATGTAATTTGGAATATGGGTGAATTTGCTTCTGTAATGACAGATTTGGTATGGCACATGTTATAGCTTACTAGACTTAAGAGATTGTATGTGAGGATGTGAAATCTGGTTGGGCTGTTCATTCATTAAAAGACTGTCTACCTAATCCTTTTTTTGCTTATAATCTCATGTTATAGTTTTCCTTCATTATTTTATGGTTGTTCATTATGTCTTAGCCGCAAATGCATAGTGTTGATGGTGCATCTTGCATAAGGACCCTCATGTACTCTCATATAACCTAAAAAATCTATTTGGACTAGTCACGATATCTTGACTACATCTTCTCCACATAAATTCAAACCCTCTTTGTTTGTATTCCTTGACCCCATTACCCTTGGATTGGCATTGGTCTTGGCAACCCACCATCCATCTATTTCTTATAAAGTATATCATAAATTTACTTAGGGAAACCTTCCTTGTGCCAGCGGAGAGTTGACCTAAAGTGAGAGGGGGAGCTACTATGGTGATAGTGGTAGCCCCTCTTAGTTGCTCTAAGGCTACATTGTGTTTTAGGGCTTTACCACTTATAGTGCGGGTTTTAGAGGTAACATTTTATCCCCGTTGTCGGGGATAAAGTCAAGTTCTTGTTATTTAGCAGGTCTGCTACATTGATTGATTAGGGTTTGTACTTGAAGATCATATTCTCATCTTGTAATTCCACGAAGGATTGAAGCCCCGTTCCTTGAAGATTGTTGAAGATTGAAGATCTTGCTGCTTGTATAGGTGAGAACATCCAGCATATTTGAAGACTCACCTGGCGATTCCACAATTTTGAAATGAGGTATGAGGATTATGTGTTTTTGAAATTCCATTTCAAAGATTGAAGTAAAGAAATATGGCATTAGCCTCAGATGAATATTGATATTCCCCCCATTGGATTTCTATGGCTCATGGGATATGTGAATGAGTTTGATCATGTGGATCTGGATTATCATGGTATAAGTTTTCATGGGCACACTAATTCAACCACATTACATGTCACATCTTTCGTGAAGCTTATGTCAGATCTTGATGTTGTCCATGAGGATGCTATTTTGAAGTTTTCTGTAGCTTCCCTCGATGTTGATGTATTGGATTGGTTTAGAGATTTGGGAAAAGGGAAAATATCATCTTTTATAGGTCTCGTTGAAGCATTTTGCAAGCAATGGGACCCTAGCTATGAAGAAGAAGAAATGCTTGAAGACCTAGTGGAAGCTTGCCAAGATAAAGAAAGAATGGTCCAACTCCTAATGCTTGATTGGGAGAGAAACCCCTTAGATGCTCTCTTGGCTGAAATCAAGTCTAGGAAATAGATGTTGATGTCCTTGATTGAGTACATCAAAGGAAAATATGGTGTGCTAGAGCATGAGGGGCTTGGGAATGAATTAAATGAAGATTACCAACCTTCTTCTTCATCCCATGAAGCACTTTTGCATGATATTTCAGATCAATATGAAAATACATATGATAAGGTCATTGAAGATTCTATTGCAGCCCCACATGAAGAAGAAGATATTGGTGATAAAGGCACTCAAGCATCTATTTCATCCTCTCTTGAAAACAAGGGCTCGGTAAGCCATTTTCTCTCTCAAATTTCTGAATTTAATGAAACATTCATTGATGATTTGGAGAGGGCAGATCCTGTAAAGAAGCCCTTTGAAGATGAAGATTTTTCAGATGTGCTCATCTCATGATGTGAGAAAGAAGAGGGCAACTAAGATTATGAAAATGTTGAAACCTTTTTCAGATTGATGGGCATAGATGGGATATAGACGACTGTTATCTTTATGGAAATCCTATCTATGATACTGATATTGAGGTTTCTAGGGCCAAAATTGCAGATTTTGTCTCTTAGACAACAAACCATATTGGAGGTATGTGCAGAAAATCATGTGATGAATTTCGAGCCATGTTTTCTATTAGCCTCATAATCCTAAAGTTCTAGAAGTCAGGAATTATATTACTCTAGCTTATTTGTCAAGAGGACATTTAGCTTAATATGTAAAGGACACCTATCATACTCATGTGTGTTAGAGTATGTAGCTCGGGCATGTACTTCCACACTAGGGGTGTCTAGTAGTGTGGAAGGGGCCCCATGATGTCTAGACAACTTAGTGATGGCGGGGATCACTTAAGTCAACACGATATTAAGTCACAACTGTCGGATGTGACTTAAGTTATCTCAACGATTGATTAAGTCCCCACCGTCAGATCTAGATCTTGAGGAGACGATCTAAGGGCCAAGATTGGTTGATGCATGGGCTAGGGTCTATAAGAGACCAAGTCGACCTCATTTGGAGATATCGCAAGTGATTCTCACCATCTGAGCTAGAGACAGGGAGATCTAAGTGTGATCTAATAACAAGCTAAGTTGTGCTTGCCAGAGAGGGTCGATTTAGGGCCCCAGAAGTCAGATCTAAGGGAGAGTGAGAGGTACACAACGAGTGCATAGGAGCAAGAGGGAGTCTTGCTCATGTACTTGTGTCTAAGTGGGTAGGGCTGAGGAAGTGTGCAAAGGGGCAGCGAGGGAGATAGAAACCAGGTGGGCTACGCTATCACTGCATTGTAATCCTCTGAGGACCATTATCCCAGGACGAGAGTCCAAGCATAATAAAACTCAGAATTGGTTTTCTCGCAAGGATTTTTCTAGGGTTGTTTACCTGAATCTTGTGTGCAAATGTGTTTGGTTTTTGTTTTATGGTTTTTGTTGTAAATTTTTGTTGGAGCCTCCTAAACCATTATTGCTTGAGGGTAATGAGGATGATGATTCATGGTTTGATGTAGGGCTCCCCTATGTTTATTTCAAAGATGATGATTACATCAACCACTATCCAATAGTGGATAGAGCAAGCTTGTAGTGGTATATGCCAATCTTGGCATGATTTTGATGTTCTTTTCCATTTGTAGAAGTCCATTTCCATTTCTAGCCAAGTAGTAATGGAGATTCTAGCACATGTTCACTTGATTTTTGATGTCTCTTCGTTTTGGTTTGTGGCCAAACACAAGGGAAGACCCCATGGTGTTGATGAGCTCATTCAATGGTTGCATTGGCTATTTGACTTTACCTAGCATATGCATCTTTGTATTTTAGAGTAGGCTACGATGAATAAGCTCATTTCATAAGCATTAGGTTTCATTTTATGTTCCTTTTGGCATTTTGGCTTGTGCTTTTCTTTGTAAAGCCATTTTTTGGAAAATTTTAGACAAAAATATTGTGAGTTGTGTGATGTGAGGCTATGGGGTGAGAATCTTGACTTATCCCACCACATATTTTCTTTCTTTCTTGTAACAGGATATAGCAGGTGTGCCAAAGGTCTAAGGTTCTCATACACTTGTAAGTAGAGTGGATGTCCCCATACTGAGCCAATTGTTACCCCTCAAATTGTATGAGGATTGTCCCATTTTGAAGACCTTGCCTAAGCAGGTTGCAAGGATTTTGGTTTTGGTTGGTGCTTTGATGCATAGATATTTATGGATTATCACTTTTGTGCCATCATCATTCCATGTGTTGGAGGCTTGCATGTTTGATCTTGATGGAGCACTAGCCTTGATGAGGGTCTTGCAAACATGATTATACATTTGATTGACCCTAGTACATTGCATTGAAAAGGAAACCCATAAACACAGGGTTTTCCCTAAGTATTATGGCTCATTTATGTGACTTGGTTGCACATGAAGGTGGTGCATTAGTTTGTTTTAGCATGTTGGCATTCATGTTGGTCTTTGTGCAACTTGAGATTGATTATGGTTATTTGTATGGATGAGATGTTTTCTAGTGGAATGATCCACACTTTTGGCATGCATATCTATGGTGCATGCCTTGGGATCCCAAATGGAGAAGTGCATCTCTTGAGGGGCATGTCACTTGTGCACATATTCCTGTTGAATTTTCATTAGTTTCGTTAACATTAGATTTACCATAGCAATTTAATCTTCTTTTTAACATTCAATAAGCGTATATTGGAACATAAAGAAGCAGGTAAGCAAACACAAGAAGATACAAACACAAGAAGATACAAAGATATATCCTGGGAATCCCTTCTTCACAAGGGAGAAAAACCGAACAAACTTTTCTTAGAGAATATCCTTGCCAATACAATATAGCCAAGAACCAACTCTTATCCACTAGAGCAAACCAACAAAGAAGAATACTTATCTCCACAAGAGATAACCCAACAATGCGACTGCATCAAACCCTAGCCAGAGCGCTAGAGTATTTGGCCTCCACCAACGTACCACCAAGACAAAAGATAAACCCTATCGAGAGTTATGAGGAAACCCTAGCCAACATGCGGCCTTCATCCTTCCTTTGTTGTTGGACTGCTGTAGCTGCTACTCTCCACAAGACTTGCACAATAGATGAGTGAGAGTATGTGACAAATGAGGAAGGCTTCACCTTTATTTATACTGGACTGGGCAGGTGTCTTTTCTAGTAGGGCCGACTTGTCTTCTTGGAAAATATATTTTCACTTTGTCTTTTACCTGTGGGGCTGACTTCTCTTTTGGAGCATTATATTTCTTCTTTATTATTATTTTGTGGGGCTGACTTCTCTTCTGGGATCTTCTAATTTCTTTCGAGGCTTCTTTAATCTGTTCAATGGTTATTCTTCGACTTCTTGGCATCTTCATCTCTAAGAAAAGTTGTCATGGAGGTGAATACCTCCCGCTGCTACCAAAAACATCAACACTCCCTCTTAGTTAGGGAGGTATTCTCCATGATGTTCTCCTCTGGTCCTCATAGCCCCGCAGGTTATGCCATGGTCCTCAGACCATGCCATGGTCACACAGATCATGCTACTGGTAGCATCATCACGTCACACATGGCTATAACCAATGTGGACCTATCAATCACGTCTAGGGGCTACAACCCGCTAGAGAGCATTAGGGCTACAACCTCGTAGTGTGTATGTCATCATAGGTCAACCCAGCTCGGTCCATCGTGGAGTACAACCTGGAAAATATCCCAACCACATGGGCTACACCCCAAGGGTTGCTGGGCACCAACCTAGTACAACTTATTAGCCCATCAATAAGTGTCATACTCAACTCAGTCCATCGAGGAGTATCATCACAGGTCAACCCAACTCTGTCCATCGAGGTACAGAAATATCCCAACCACATGGGCTACTACCCAAGGGTCGCTAGGCACCAACCCAATACAACCTATCAGCCCATCGATAAGTGTCATACTCAACTCAGTCCATTGAGGAGTATCGTCACAGGTCAACCCTGCTTAGTCCATCGAGGAGTACGACTTGGAGAATGTCTCACGAAGCTGCAATCATCAACACTCCCTTTGTCAATTTATGGAGAAAAGCATGGATCTAGAAATCTTTTATGGTTATATTTTCGAGAGATTTGTGGATGTAGAATCCACTTAATATTATTCTATGGTAAGGGAGATCGAGCTTAAATTTGTATGCTTCCAAATCATAAAACACTTGCACAAATAGCTGTATTAGATAGTAATTGCTTTTCCACCATTTTGAAGAACTTATCATGTGATGAAATAGGTTAGGCAAGGATTTTCTCTTCCCATTGTTAGGTATGGTTGGATCGATAGGTAAAACCCCTCTAAGCCTAGCTGAATATCATGTGGGAGGAGGAAGTCAAGAGGCAAGCAAGCACATGTGAGGTTTTCATAACATATCTCTTCTTTCTTGGATGATTTGGGTTTTATGCTCCATTAGTTATTGTATCTTGCTGCTGGAAATAATCTCTGTTGAAGGCAAGTCTTTGCATATGAAAACGGACTAAGTGTGAGGTTCCTAACCCTCCTTTTCCCTTGTAATCTGGAAATTGGGGAAGCACTCTGCCGTAATAACAGTTTGGATGTTTGCACATGTTAATGGTTCGTTGAATACTATCAGATTGTTATTGAAGATGTGACTTGTTGCTTGGCTGTTCATTGTTTTGAAGGCTGGCTTACTTGGTCCTTTTTCCTTAGTAGTCTCATGTTATGGCTCTTCTTTCACTATTTGAGTTGTACATTATTTATTGGCTTTAAACACATTGGTTGTGATGGTGCATCTACTATTCAGGCTCTCACTCACTGTCATATATAACCTAAAATCCATTTTTGACTAGTCATGGCAAATCGGTGTATGGCTTGACTATGTCTTCTACATAAATTCAGACCCTCTTTGTTTGAACTTTGTATTCCTTGATTCCACAACCCTTGGATTGGTACTGGTCTTGGCAACCCACGGGTCACCATCCACTTAATCTTAAATTATATCATATATTTTTCTAGGGAAACTTTTCTTGTGCCAGAGGAGAGCTGACCTAAAGTAAGAGAGGGAGCAACTGTGGTGACAGTGGGTAGCTCCCCTTAGTTTCTCTAAAGTTGCACATGTATTTTAGGGCTTTACCAGTTGAAGTGCAGGTTTGGGAGGTAACACAAAGAAAATCAGCTCCCTGCCCATAAGCATAAATCAGCAGCCTACATACAAAATGTTGCTTCTGCAGCAGTCCGTTAGTTTATAACTTTATTGTTTTAGGTTTTGAACCTTTAAGTCCTAGGGTTTTGCTCTTAATATATGATTGTTACATGTTAAAAGAAAATTCAAAGGGGGTCACATGGTTTCCTATGCACTGAATGGATGCTGCACAATTTCATGGCCCTGACCCTCCCCTCTGTTTTCCTACCTTTTTGTATTCTTCTTCTTCTTTGTTTTCTGTTATTTCTTTGGGTGTGTTTCTGTTTCACTGATACCGCCTTAACCTGTTTTATGTAAGAGGGCATGTTTCTATCTGCATAAAACAGGGTTAGGGTGCAGATATGACTTGAATTGTGTGCAGATGCATTACCCCAGGGGCCCAGATCCTGTATACCTGGTCCTAAGTCTCCAAACTAATTTGGCTGCTAAGGCTTTTGAAAATACCTGCAGTTTCTTAATGCTAAGTCAATCTTTATTTTGGGAGACAAACAATATCCCATTTCACTGGAGAAACTTTTTCACTTCAGTTGTGTCCCTTTTCCAAAGAAAGTGCCTGAGAATTTTCTTGAACTCCATTTATTGTTATAACAGGGTGTGGAGCTAAAAGCCCATCAGAGTGAAAAATGGGAATAGAAGTCAGGGCAGACTTAACTAGGATGAGCATATTTGTAGGGTTTAGCCACTTTACTGCCTAATCGGACACCTTTTTGTTGAGTTTGTCTATAATTGGTTTCCAGTATAAAGCTTGTATTCCTTTGAGGGACATTGGTAAACTAAGATATTTATGAGATCAAACACCTCTTGGGAAGTTAAAAATATGACACATTCTTTAATGCATTCTTCAGTTACAGTTAAGGACAAATTAGTGACTTGTTGGCTGTTGCTTACCTGACCTCCTGAAAATTTCATGTAAATGTGCAAAAAAATTGTTAAATCTTCTAGCCATAATTAGAGGTCCCTCCTAGAAGGGTATCATCTGCAAATTGAGTATGATTTAAAAATCTGTCTCGACTGTCATCCAAAGACTCTTATCCTACCTGGCTGAAACTTTCTATTGCTATCAAAATATAAAGATTAGTGAAAAGTGGGCAACCTTGCTTTAGTCCCTTGGAAACCTGAAGAAATCCAAGGACCTGCCATTGTTAGGTCTGCAGACCAAGATTTGTCAATGCAAACTGAAACCCACATAATCTTCCACGTAACCCAAAGGCCATAAGATCACGCACCCTAAAATGTGTCCACTTTATTGAGAGCATTAGCTGTGTCCAACTTTACCAACATTACACTCTATGCTTTGTTTTCTGCTAATATAGTAGCTTCTGGAGCTATAACTTACACTTGATCAATGTTACGGCTGTGTAAGCAGCACATTTCCACCTGTTCACGAACTTGAGAGGTCTATTGATAAGTGTCATTTGTCTTATATAATAGCTTCCTTTCTCTATTTTCACAATGTTAAATTGATAAGCATGATTAACTTCTTTATTTCAATAAGATCTCTAGGGTTGTTTGCCAAGTCAAGACTCAATACTACTAATCCAACACTGTTTTCATAAGGTTGGTCAGTAGTTTTCTCCTTTTTCTTTGACATTTTTTATGTATCAATATGTAAACTTATCATATATGAAATCTTCTTAGGGTTGGTGTAATAATTGTTTGTTTAATTGAAAAATTCTTGCAGGTATAATGATTAAACTATTTAAAGTAAAGGAGAAGCAGAGGGAGGCTGCTGCAAGTGCCAACGGACGAGCCCCGGTAAAGAAGCAAAGTGCTGGTGAACTGCGGTTGCACAAAGGTTGGCAGTGCTCTTGAAACATCTTTTCTGTTTCTATTTTTGTTGATAACGATGCTTCGACAAGCTAGAATGAAAGAGTTGTATGGCCCCACTTAGGTGGATGCAAACAGCCGACAAGGGGTAAAGAACCTCGGTACAGACTGCTTAGACTGGCAAACCCATCCATGAGGGGTGATGCCAAGCACACGGGGAACCTTTGTGGGTGGCTTGAGAAGACACCACCCACACCATTGAATCTCAACCCCAATTGTGAATCTGATAATTTGTTTCATTTTGTCTATTTTGTTTCTCTGTTCATTCACTCATGTTATTTCATGACTTGTTAAAGATTCTGTACCAACAGTGCTAGTGGTTTGTTTAAGTGGTCTTTCTCTGTCTAGAACTTTACTGTTTATCATTCAAGCAATGGAGCATGCATCAAATTTGATAGTCGGGGAAGGACAACTATAAAGCTATAAATTATTCATGGTGAGTCTGCTAAGAGTAAAACTTTATGGGCACATTGTGGAAACAATGAACAGGTGGTGGGAGAGTAGAGTAGCAAGAGAATTATAGGCTTTTAAATTTTTACCATTGACCATGTAGCTATTGTTAAAACTTCATCTCATGACAGTATATCTGCACTCATAGAACTTAAAAACTACAGATTATTCTGAAAACTTCTGAGACACCTATCAAAATTTCAGATCTGCATAAACCAAAATGCTGTACAGAAAATTCAAGAGTGCAGACACCACATATCAAGAGGTTAGATCATTCCAACAGTGAACAGAGGATGGATCTCAAAAATCAAATGAGTGTGCTAAATCTGCAATCAGCGCAACAGAAAATAGATAATAGATCTATGAAGAAATCAGATCAATGCACCACTATCCCAATAGTAAAGCTTTTAAGTTTTTACTATTATTGACCATGTAGCTATTGTTAAATTTCATCTCATGACAGTGTATCGGCACCCTTAAATGCTACAGCTTATTCTGAAAACTTCTGAAACATCTATTAAAATTTCAGATCTGCATAAACCAGAATGCTGTACAAAAAATTCAAGAGTGTAGACGCTGCATAACAAGAGGTTAGATCATTCCAACAATGAACAGCTAAGTCACCAGACATGTGGACACGGGACACGGAGGACACGGAAATATGAGTATCCGACACGGGCACGGCGACCCCCGGAAATAGGACAGGGAGGACACGTTTATATTATATATATATATTTAAAAAAATTATATATATGATTTTTTTTTTAAATTACACATACAAAAATGAAATATAGACATAAAGATTCATATTTTGTTAGAAACTAGAAGATTTACATTATACAAAATATGTAACATACTACATTGTAACATCAATGATGATGAAATGACAAACACTGAACACACAAGAAATTAGAATCATAAGCTGCAACATTCTCAATCTCATTAAGTCATCAAAATCAAAATGTATTACAATGTAGATAGACACTGAGTTAGAGTCACTGATACTATAGGTGGGAATGCCAATGACAAATACAAAATAGCCATAGGGTAGATACTAGAACCGTAGATGGAAGAATCTCATAGCTCATGAGTCGTGACTGTCAGTAGTCCTCCATGCCATAATCATCAAGATTGGCATCACTACCACTGCTCTCTCCTCCATCCTCCTCCTCCTCCTCCTCCTCCCCCCCCATATCCAATGCAATCCGTGCATTTGTTGATGTAGACTCTGGAGGATGACCCCTCAAGAGGATCACCATCATCAAAAGTGACTGGCTCTAGCACTAGTTCATTAAGATCCAAGTTGGCTAATGCCAACTCAACACTGTTGTTCAAACCCATATCATCAAGAAACATATCCCACATCTTTGTCTTTCCCTTCAACCACTCTTCTCTCTACTTGTATATAAGACGGAGGTTGGTGTGCACATACACCACTAAGTCACCTGACACGACGACAAAGAGAAGAGTTCAATAGAAGAGTTTATACTTGAGTGAAGGGTACATTTTTACTGGGGTCATGACAAAATAGTTCAACAATCAATGCCACCAACATCGAGGTATATAAACGGCTTGGTTCTCTTGATTAAATGTCAGTTCCATACCCTCATACATGATAGAATCCAGTGGAAACATTGCAATCTTGAAATCCTGAAAACTGTTAAGTCAGCTGAATTTTGAATGGGACCTAAAATTCTACTTTCTCCATATTAAGTCCAATGAGGTTGGAACCACTCTCAAACCCTAGTAAAAGTGACATTCTCATTACATTCTCCTTTATCTTTCATTTTCATCATTTTACTTTAATTCTTAAACATTACCATTAATTACTAGGGTGGGTGAAATGGAGGGGGTGGGGACCTCTTTAAATAGCATTAGTAAGGCAAAATAACCCTTAGCTGCACAACAAAACACCTCGTAGCTCTAACTTGCATGAGAAAACATGAGCCAAGTACTTCTTTGTGCAGGACACACTGAGAGTAAGTGTTGGACACGTGTCCTGTGAACAAGACACGTTCCGTATATGTGTCAGACACGTGTCTTCATGTATCGTGTCCGTCACGTAGGATACGTGTCACGGAGGGGGGTTTGGACGTATCCTGTTACTTGGATAACAAATGATAGATATAAAAAATCAAATGAGTATGCTAAATCTGCAATCAGCACAACAGAAAATAGATAATAGATCTATGAAGAAATCAGATCAATGCACCACCATCCCAACAGTAAATAGAAGATAAATAATATCTGGAAAAATCAGATCAATGCACCAAATCTGTACCAGCAATCACATATCTTTCTATTACAACAGAAAAGAAGATTACATAGACCTAAATCAATTTCTCCCAAGCTTATAATGCAAGACCAACTAGCATCTCACATGCTCATAAAGTAAAGCACTAACTAGCATCACATCTCTTACGTGCTAACTATTATTGTAGAAAGTAATGTGCCCCTCCTTCCCTTTTATAGAATAAGAGAAGAGGGCAAGTTATAGAGGAAGTCTCTAGAATGGAGCGCTCCAGATGAAAAGGTCGTACCCTAACCTAAGAGAGTGTTAGAATATGAAAGATGTGTGCTCGTTTTACCATTGACGATACCCTTGTCACCCAACCATAGGCCGAAGCCTCCCTCCGAGCACCTTAACCTTGACTGAGAATTCCTCCGGAAGCAAACCCTAGGCTAGATAGCCAAACAAAGGGTAGCACACCTTTCCCCAAGGATAGCGCATCACAAAAAGCTGATTAGATAGTCCAAACCCTCGCCAATAGATAGTCCAAGCCAACACTGAAAATAGTTGTTGCTGCAGCTGCACCTGCAGTCCTCCTCCACACGTGCTCACCAAATTGGAGCTGCACCTGCGGTCCTCCTCCACACGTGCGCACCAAACTGGAGCTGCAGTGCGCACCAAACTGGGAACTGCAATTCTGATATGCTGTCAAATGAGAACTGGCGCCCTGTATTTATACTGGTTCTGCCAGATTTGCTGGGGCCGACTTCTCCTTCTAGATAAGTGTCTGTTCAGTATATTATTATTATTTCTGGCCGACTTCTTCTCTTGGAGGCTAATAACCTAATATAA
>JASDQU010506552.1:23252-40688 GCA_032191745.1 Picea mariana
GCACCCAAATATACTAGCAGCCTGTGAACCTTCTTCAAAAATGAGTTTTCTGGGAAGAGATGAAAGCAACTTTTCTCAGGAGAAAGTTCTTATGAAGAGTCTGAGTACACCATCATCAATACATCATCATGATGACCAAAATCATGGGTAACACTATTGAATTCAAGAAACATGATCCTCAGAAGATCCTAGGAAATCACATGGCTCTTTCCAATTTAAAAATATATGAGCATGAAGATTCCCCACAGGATGAGATATTCTAAGGAGCGATATCTTATCAGGAAGTTTGGATCTGAGTCCAAAATTTTGCTCCTGACAAACTAGCCGAATTCTATAATTTTCAAAGACACCAAATAAATAGCCTTCCTAAAGTCTTGCAGGGAGAAACCCCAACATCTCTAACTACATAAGAAATTGTGACCAAGAGTTTAGAAACAGGGAGCTCCGGTGGACAAGATGCTTAAGAACATTTGGAAAAAATTGAGGTTTTGACACAGAAGGGGGACACTACATTGACAAATCCACCAAATGATCGAACAAAAGTTCATGTCGACGCCTTGATAAAAAATGGGGAAGAAAAACCACTGTCCACACGAGGAAAATCAACTACTCACATGGTCAGGAAGCATCCATCCACCGAGATAGGCCGCCCTATTCAATCTGTCACAAATTTACAGTACAGTAGAGGGAACTTGAGTGCCGAAGTAGTGTTTATAGAAGATCTTATGCCTATTTCGGTGGAAGATATACCCCCTTCTGACATCTTCTTCATAAAAAAGAGGAGAGTTGTTGTGAAAATAGAAACTCACCAAAGGGAGGGTGTGACAGTCAAGAGACACATAGTGGTATATGACGATCAGGCCTTAGAAGAAGTAGAGTTTTCTATGGAAGTGGCAGGCTCATTGGGACCTTTTGCCACAACAAATCGGTACTCAGTTGGGAACCTAAAGGAACAATTGAAGCAGAAGGATATGCTAGTGAGCCAGTTGCAAAACTAATTAAAGACTATAGAAAAAAGTGTCAGAAGTGAGATGAATAAAGGTTTTGAGCAGATCAGAGCCTGTGACAGGAAAAAAATTCAACAACTTAAAATCAGTCTTGATGAAATGCATAAGAATTCAGAAGCAAATAGGGAACTGGCCATTCAACGGGAAGAATTGGTAAAAAAACTCCAAGCTAAAATAAAATCGATTGAGAACACAACAGTGAATGTGGTAGTGTTCCGAGCCTAGGCCTTGGAGGTGTAGGAGAAGCTGGAATCAGCCCAACAAAACCTTTTTATTAGACTAGAAGCTGTTCAAAATTATTACCGGTTGGAAGACCATTCTTTAAATATTATTTGCATAAAGGAGAGAGAGGCCACTGTAGCTAGAATGACATTCCAATAGGTTGTTTTATATTCAGCAAGGGAGGAAGTAGCCAATGTCACTAGATTGTCCCTTTCAGAACAAACTCGAGGTGATATAATACTCAAAACTTGGGAGGCTAATATAGTTGAAAGTAAGATATTAGCCAAGGAAGTGAAGAAAAATTGTAAAGAATCTTATTCCTCACTCAACAAAGAATCAATGGACATTGAAATAGACAATATCTCTGAAGCCCTGGGGAAAATTGATATTGCAAAACATCAACTTACTTCCAAGATGAGCATGGAAAAATCCTGGGCTACAATCCTGCAATTGAAACAAATTGACATTATCCAGATTAATGAGTGGATAGTCAATCCTAGCCTGTGGCTACAGTCTATATTGTTAGAATTAAGGATAATGGAATATAGGCTGCCTCACATAGAAAAGAATTTATATAATTTTGAGGTGAATGATACAACAGAGCCTTCCAGGTTGTTGGTGCAATTCTTAGGCAGATGTGTTCAGTGTGTCGAGCAAGGGAAAGCCAGCACGTATGGAAACAAATGAGACAACGTGTGAATATCATGTATACAGGTCATGATTAAAGGCCAGTTGTTTCTGAGATGGAGGATAAGAAAAATAAATGTCTCTTCCAGTAGGCAAAGGGACAAAGAAGATGTGAATAAAACTCTTCCAATTCTACAAATTGTAATATTTACTATTTTTGAAATTATGAGAATTCCAACTGTTTCAGGTGGAGAACATTTTTCTATAAATACATAGTCTGAATACTTAACAAAGGTTGCTTCTTGTCGGATGTAATAAGGAAAAACTCTCATTTTGTGATAATTAATACAAGTGCAGACAAGGATTCCAATTTTTGTGCAGTTTGAGTTATGTTCTCTTCTTGTATTCCATATTTCTTGTTTCCCTTATGTTATTCCTTGATAAGTGAGTGATTGCAATTTAGTACCACTACTATTGTAGTCACATTTTATCAGTTGTTTGATAAGAAATAAATTTTTCCTCTGTATTTTCTATAAGTAAATACAAGACCTATAAGCTACTTGGATTATTGTATCTCATATCCTTACAAGGGTGAATTCTTTTATTTCTTCTACTGTGAACAAGGTAAGATTCATCTTGCATTGATGCCTCACTTTGTTTAATAGTTTTTTAAGTTTTCCTCATATCACTTGATTTTATAAATCGACTTAGATGAAAAATTATGGCCTCTGTCATGTTCTGTCATTATTTTCATTTGAGGATTAATTCTTATATAACTAACGGAAGAAAAATCACCTTTAAAAACATCCCTTTATAATTCTGATGCTTGACATTATTCTTTAAGCCTTAGGTTTGATCTTAGGAACAACATCTGTATGGTATATACACTCACCCTTGATGGTTCCTCAACCATCTCTCCCTCCTCATCTAGAGGGAATCCCGATGCAGATTCCAGTATAGGCTCCGGCCACACCACCCTGACCCCCAAATTCTAGGACCACCACCAATGTTGGGGGCAGACGAAAGAAGAAAGATCCCACAACTGCACTTGCTCCTCGAGTTCAACCTCCTTGCACACTATGTGAAAGAGAGGGACATCCCACTAACAGATTTCCTACTCTTCCCAAGTTACACAATCTGATCCAACTTCCTCGAGCAAGCACATCGCTCGCCGCTTCTCCAAGCACGTCTAATACTAATACAACGTCCTCCACTACAGGAAGTAAAGGGATGTGAACCAAATTTTCTTGTGCCATCTGTTCAGAATATGGCCACTACACTCATCATTTCCTAGCTCTATGTCAATTTTGCCAGATGTTAGTGGCAGTATGCCAAACCTTTCATCAAGAGCCTTCTCCACCACCACTTTCTAGTACTCACATAACTTACATTCGTTATGTCTCTACCTCAGTCCCTGAACGCATGAGATGCCCTTGCGCTCTTTGTGACTCACTTTCTCACTTTACATATTTGTTTCCTTTGATTGTGGCATACTGAGGACTTCATTCAACCCCGAGTCAACCACCTCCAACCACCTTACCATGGGTCCTACCCTATCTAGATAATGTCAACATCACCTCCCCTGAACCTGAGTCACTTCCCACCCCTCCATGGTTCATAGATCGACTGTCTGAGGATATTTCCCCAAATCCTCCCAATTCTCCAGTTCATTTTCCACAGGAAATATTACCCCCTACCACAACTTATCTCCCATAGTGTCTGGACATTTGGTTTATGTCAAGTGATCCATTATGCCCTGTATGCAATAAACCCTCTATGTATTCGCCACTTGAGGAAAATCACACTTTGAAAATACCCCATGAAACCTCCTCGAATCCCCTGTATTCTTGCATTTTCCACTGCGACTAAGATATCCTAGAGGAACTCACTACCCCCGATTTCCCATGGAATGCACTCCATCACTGAGCACTTTTTCTCTCACAAGAATCCTTTGACCCTCCTAGCCAAGCCTCCATATGTGTAATAAAAAATAAGGATTTTATTCCTTCAGGGCATATATACTAGTTCAACAACCCTATCCACCCCAGATTCTTTTGAAGAAGGAAACATGGACAATATCTCCCCCACCGTCAAAATCAACATTTCCATCAAACTGAGAATTGTAGAAGAAATCACCATTGGCACCGCATACCCCCCTGAGGATCTCATAGCTTACAAAGCTCTCTTTTAGGAATACTAGGATATGTTTTCCTGGTCATATATGGAGATGCCCGACCTTGATCCTTCTATTGTCGAACATCGCATTGACACATGGCCAGATGTCACCCCATTTCGTCAAAATTAGCGCCCACTTCACCCATCCAAAGTTGTGACTATCAAAGACAAAGTTGACAAGTTATGCATTGCTGGGTTTATTTACCCCATTGCGTATACCTCATGGGTTTCCAACCCCGTCCCCATTAACAAAAAGTAGAGCACTATTCACGTCTGCATCGACTTTAATGATATCAACCATGCTTGTTTTTGTAGGAAAATCTCCCCGCGGACAGGTAGATTGCCTCAAAGAGCTAGAATCTTAACTCTAAGATAGAAATTTCTTAATGTGGACACTGACTTCCTTTCAAATCTATACAAACTAATGCATGAGGAGGAAGGAGAACAGAAGTACCTTTTTATCGACGTTTGTCCCTGCACGCTCCGAGTTGAGCTCCAATCTTTCGCTCCTCGATGAGATTTGTAGACAAAACAACAGCACGACCACTTCCTACTCTATTGATATTAGTTTGAAAATAGATCTATCTACAAAAGAGACAAATTCATGTGAGATTGAACATGAATTAGAAAGAAACAGGCCAAGCAAACTATATTAATGAGGACAAAACATTGCTTACATCCATAGATGAATTGCAGCAGTTTCGTCAAGTCCTCCTTGTCTACCCCTTGCTCAAAAGATCCACGATCTGAATGATGACAGCTTCATTGATTGCTCCCTATGAGAGCATAGGTCTCTTGCTTCCAAAATATCTCTGTTCCAGCACCACTTACAAGATCATAAGTTTGGTGTGATTCTCCTTTTCCAGTCCCCTTTCACCATTAGAAAGCTTGTTTATATAGCCTTGGAGAGGCTCAACAACTTGAGATATCCTTGGGGAAGTTGAGGATTTTCCTCCTTCAGTTGAGGATCTGACCTAAGATCATGGCTAGACTAGGGATTTGAATCCAACTGCCTTCCAAGAATGAAAAGATCCTTCCCCCATTCATCTCAACAACTTAACTACTGCCCAGAATAGGTAGTGCTCCCTCAAAAGGACCATCAGAGCATTGTAGCACTCTCTAGTAGGCTTTAGGGGGGCGCCAGCGCTCTCAAAATACATAGCGCTCCCTCAAAAGGGCCAGAGGAGCTTTATAACGCTCCCAGATAGTGTAAGGGGGAGCGTTGACGCTCCCAGAAGAGGTATAGGGGAGCGCTCCCCTCCAAAAACTCAGTTTTTGAGGTGCTTTCAGATGGCAAAAGGTTTGCAAGCCTGCTGACTTATTTCTCCTCTTCCAAATCAAATTTTTGAGGTGTTTCAAGTGTCCTTCTCATGTCATTATAGGCACGACATAGGCATCATGGCAGTATGCTTCCCTGATGCTTGTGACATTTGTGAGCAAAATGCGACACTTGCGACACTTGTAATGATGACACTTGTGACATTATCGAAGTGAGTATTTTTTATGTGTAACACTTGTCCCAAAGAAAAATTTCCAACCCCTTTCATCGACCAAATTATCGATAACTATGCCGACCATGAGGCATTGTCCTTCATGGATGGGTTCTTCAACTACAATCAAATCCAAATCCATCCAGCAGATCAATATAAAACTGCTTTTACTACCCCATGGGGTAATTTTTCTCATCGTGTCATGCCTTTTGGACTAAAAAATTCAGGTGCTATATTTCAATGGGCAATGACTTATGTTTTCCATGATCTTTCTCACATCATCCTCGCTTATTTGGATGACCTCACTGCTTGATCCAAGAAATGAACTCAACATTTAGATGACTTATGAATCATTTTTCAACGATGTCACCAATACAATATCAGCTTGAACCCCCTCAAGTGTGCCTATGGGAGAAATGGGGATCCCTTTGAAACCAGATGCAAGACCAGTCAAGAAGAGACCCTACATATTGAACCCTAAATATAAAGAGAAAGTGAAAATTGAGCTTGACAGAATGCTGGAAGCAGGAATTATAGAACCTGTCGAAGAATTAGAATGGATTAGCCCTATGGTGGTACAAGACAAGAAGACAGGAGCGATTAGGATCTGTGTAGACCTTAGGAAGATGAATGATGCCTATTTGCATGACCCCTTCCCTAGGCCATTCACTGACAAAGTGTTAGATAATGTAGGAGGCCAGGAGGTATATTCTTTAGAGATGGATTTTCAGGATACCATCAAATACAGATTGCCAAGGAAGATTTCCATAAGACCACATTTGCAACAGAATGGGGATCCTACCAATATACAATAATGTCATTTGGATTGAAGAATACCCCAACCATATTTTCCAGGGTGGTGGTCGAAGCATTCAAAGAATTCCTACATAAATTTCTAGAAGCATATTTTGATGATTGGACTGTTTTTAGTTTATTGAAAAATCATATTGAATGTCTAAGGCTAATGTTGGAAAAATGCAGGTAGTGTCAAATTTCCTTGAATTTGAAGAAGTGCATCTTCTTCTCACCATTTGGAGTGTTTTTAGGTCATATTGTATGCAAGTAGGGATTGCTGGTAGACCCATCTAAAATTTCCATTATAGTTGATCTGCCACCTCCTACTTTAGTCAAATAGTTGCGCACTGCGCTGGGACATACAGGATATTATAGGAAGTTGATTAAAGGATATTCCTAGATTACAACACCTATGGAGAAGCTTTTGAAGAAAGACTATCAATTTCACTGGATAGAAGAATGCCAGCAGAGCTTCGACACACTGAAACAAACAATGGTTACTATGCCTATTCTATTTTTCCCAAATTGGAGTAAGGAGTTTCATGTGCATGTCGATGCATCTTCTATTGCATTAGGAGTTGTGAAGTTGAAGACTTTGAATGGAGAATGGAAGGAAGGTTTAGTGAACGGGAGATGACTGAAGTTGTATTATGATAACCAGCTACCTCGCAGCTCTAAGTAAAATCATAAGGAAAAGGGTCTAGGTACCAGGTGCAGTTGAAACTGGGTACCAGACACAGAAAATACAGTCTACACAAGGAAGGAAGGGAGGACTCGAGCTGGAAGCATAGGATGCCGTACATAGTCTGAAGACAAAGCAAGGCAGAGGGATCATATCTGAAATGCTTCGGGATGAGTCACATGTGAGTGTTGGGGGCTTGTTGACCCTTGGTTATGGAAGCAAGCAAAGATCAAGGAAGAAAAGGAAAAACGTGAACTCTGTGAAAGACACAGTGACTGTTATTGGGTCGAAGTGAGCAAAAGAGCAGAAAATATGGAGCGAACTAAGAGAAAGCAAGACATTGGAAAAAGAGATCGAGGATGACAGATCATCAAGGAAGATGGATCATGGACAACTCAGCAAGCGGAAAAAACCATTATTGGATGCTTTGGAGCACCGTGCGAGAAGGAAGGAAATATAGGCTGGCGAAGCCCTGAAATTGCGGGTCAAGTTGACCTAGAGTTTTAGATACTGAGGGTTTTGGTATCTAGGGTTTTGACACTTAGGTTTTAGCCTAAAGGTGTCTAAGAACTATTGTAATGTATAAATAGAGGTCTAAAGGACCTAGAATGGGTTGTTGTTATTATCATATTTTTTATTATCTGTTCGAGTGAGGATTATTGTGTGAGAGATAAGTGTTGATTGTAGCACCTTCTAGGATTGTAAGATCTTCAGCTGGGTGCGAAGATCAACCCTGCAGCTGGGTGCATAGGAAGGGGAGAGATAGAGAGAATAAAAAAGATGATATGCTAGCTAAGAGTGCAGATGAGAACTGTATGCTTCATCTTAATATATTATAAATCACAATTCTGTGGATGTAGACCTAGAGAGAGGGTGAACCACGCATATTTTTTGTTGTGTGTGATTGATGCTTTGTTCTGTGTCATGTGGTCTACCATTATTGCGTTACTGTGTTAGATCTGATAGATAGTTCTGCGGAGTATATATGAACTGGTAGATGATATATAACTTTTGTATTGATTTTGTATTGGATCCACTTGATATCCCCTTTCTTGTAGACATCTATGTCCCACAACCCCCCCATAACTACCCCTGGTGAGACTGCATTTGCTTTGTAGGTGTTGCCGAAAGGGCCAGTAGTTAGGGATTGTTGGTGCACTCTTGGAGCTAAACCATGGGTCTGCCCCTGTGCCAACAAATGGTTTTGTTTCTAGGACAAGAATCTTCTTGAGGGAATGTCAAGGTGGTTTCCATCAAGGACAAATATTCAAAAGTGTATAGAGGATCAAGAAAAGGACTTCGTTGAAGCCCATAAAAAGAACCCTAATATTAGTACAAATGATTGGTTAGGAAGATATATATCTATTGATATATAGGAGATTTTCTTTGGAGGAATCCATAAGGATCTATACAAGTGGTTAGCTAGGTTAGAAGATACCCAATTTGAGATCAGATCTAGACCTCATGTAGTTTAGACGTCGGTGTTGATCAAGAAGGTCAAGAGAATTGATAGCTTCATGTCAAGAGTAGTAGATCACTGGTTCGATAGCACTATTGGAGGGTACATCACAAAGTTTGGTGTTGATAGAGTAGATTCATATAGCCAAGCTGAGAGATATTTCTTCAAGGGACCCAGAGGAAAATTTTTACATTTTCTGAAGCTGAGGATCAAGATTTTATTGCATGAGAAGAACATCTTGATGATACAGTAGCTAGATGGATTCAAAAAGGCTAATTTTCAAGAATTCAGACAGCGATAGAAACAAAGAGGCTAGACATACACGCAGTGGGAGAGTGTTCAAAGAATTTCCTCTCGTGAACCCATTTAAGAAAAACTACAGGGACAAGGGTTTCTATAGTGGAGAAGAGGCAGATCTGACAGACGAGGAGCATCAGAGGACGGGAAAGTTGCAAAACCTCACCAAGAAGAACCAAAATCTTCAGGAACTGGGCCATTAAGAAATCAAAGTAATCAGAGTCAACAGAGTACTCAGACCACTGTCACTAGTAGTCCACCACATAGTCAGTCCAGAAACCCAGGGAGATCTATGGCAGACAAGATGAGCTTACCCACCTTTAGAGGAGATGGATCTGAAGACCTTGAACAAAACTGGTTTCTCTGCAAAGCTGTGTGGAGCATTAAGAATGTTATCGATGAAGCTGTCAAACAAGCTTAGATTAGTACTACCCTAGGAGATCGCGTACTGAGCTGGTATATGAAATTTTTCCAAGGAGCTACACCTAAACCCCTGAATTCCATTAAGACTTCGCTAATTTCTGAATTCAAGAAACCCAAGTCAGAATCACAGTGCATTACATAGCTAAAATAAATCAAGCAGAGAATAGCTGAACCGGTATGGGAGTTCGATTAGAGATTCAAGACCTTGACAAACCATTCGAGTTTTCAAATCTCATATGAATAGAACAAAGAGTGCTTCATTGTTTCCCTCTTACCACACATCAGAGTTCCTCTGATGCAACAAAAGATTGCTTCATAGATTGAGGCACTAGAGATTGCCATGAAATTAGAATCAGCCCCTATGGGAGAATCCAACTCAGGTATGAGTCAAATCTTGAGTCATCTAACTAGTTTGTCTCTACAGGTCAAAGATATGATGAAAGACAAGGAAAAGATAAAAGAGAAGACATATGGTGTGTCAGATTCAAATCAAAAGGCCATGACAAGGAGCATTGTCCCCTATTTCATGAATACTTTGCCTCTGGAGCTCCGAGTCCTTTGAAGTAAGTCACCCTACCCTAGTGCGAGGTATGCAAAAATAGACATCACCCTGGTGAGTGCTATTACATGCAAAAATATGTTCATACACCCACAAATTTGTATTGCATGTTCTGTAAGTCCATGGGGCATGATGATAGGGATTGTAGGGCTTATGACCTCATGCATGAAAGGTCAAGAGACATATACAAAATTCAGGTGAAGTACAATAATAAGGAAACACTACACAATATAACTCCCCTGGGAGAGGAAAATTCAATCCTCGCGGTGGATTCAGACAAAGAGGATGAGGAGGAGGAAAGGGTCGAGGTTGAGGACAGATCATATGCTACAACTGTGCACAACCAAGACACTTGGAAAGGGAATTTTAGAACCCTTTCACTACTTGCATCTACTACAGTTCATTCGAACATGTTATAGAAGATTATCCTTTGATGCTAGCTAAACCTCAGGAGAGACAAGGACCTCAGAAAAACCACAGATAAAACTGATCAAAGAAGAACCTCGCGGAGAAGACCCTAGAGTCATTGTTATCACCAGAGGATGCATTGTTACAGGAGAAGATAGAATGATCCAAGGAAAAACTATGGAAGAATCAGGAATCAGGAAAGCTGGAGAGAAGACCCAAACTTTTGATGCAAAGAAAGAAAGACAAATATTTGAGGAGGCAAGAAGAGATTTCAAAGTAGACCATGGTTCCTCATCAAAGACACGGCCAGAAGTAAGAGAATATGGAATTCTTCTAGCATTTGATCAATATGCTTTGCCAAAAGAAGGAAAAGAGGTAAGCAAGCTCATGGAATTTGTATATACTTGTATTAAGTTGATTCAGGCTGAGAGCGTTGTACAAGAGATACAAAATTTAATCAGATAGTATGAGATAGGAAGGATAGATCCTTTACTGAATAAAGAAGTACATCAAATCTCCAAGAAGAGAAGGGAAAATAAGGAACTACACCTGAATGCTCAGATTGGAGAGTATGATATAGACTATGCGGTCCTCAACTTAGGGTCGGAGGTCAATGTCATGACGAAGCAAACCTGGGCACTAATGGGAAAACCTAAGTTGATATATTCCCCTATCAGGCTTAGGATGGCTAATCAGTAGGCAGTAAGCCCCTTTGGTAGATTGGAACATGTCCCTATGGACATCGGTGGAGTAAGGACATTTGGAGACTTTGAGGTAATTGAGATAGTTGACGATAGATGTCCTTACCCTGTGCTATTAGGAATTCATTGGGATTTCAATAATTCCACCGTGGTTGATTTAAAGAAAATACAAATGACTTTTGAAAGAGATGGCCTTAGGTTCATTGCACCTTTAGATCTAGATGAAGGTTAGCGATACACAAAACCTATCAAAGAAGAAGACTGCACATATGAACTGGAAAACATATACAAACTAACAGCCAGACAACATGATTACATTAATCCTACGACCGATGGGAACCTAAGCTAGTGAAGTGAAAATGCATGTTCATCAAATTCATAAGAAGCACTCGAGAACTAGTAGAACAAAATGTATGAAGTATCTACAAGGTGATGTGCTAGATTAACCAGAGAAGTTCATTAGATTAGCACAACAATAAGTAACTTACCCACTTTTGATGGTTTGAATCCTTTAGAAACCTTCTTGTTGGACTTTGAAGAAAGTGTACCAATGCAACAATGATTTTTGGCAATGGATGAGGCCTTAAAAGCAACACCAGCAAGATGGTGGGGGACACACAAAAAAACCATTACAGACTGGGTACAATGTCATACTTTGATGACAACAACACAAGTAGAAGGCTACGAAGTTCGGTACATAGGTCGAAGCTACCCAAAGGACCATATGTGAAGTTGCGAGGAAGCCTAGAGATCCATTCCTCAAGAGTAGTGGGTACACAAATTCATTAACACGTTGGACACAACCCCTATCAACTGGTACCTTCAAGCAGAGTTGTGCCTCATCACTACATAGTGGGAAGGTATGACTCAGAATTTTTTAACCACCTTCTTATTTGAAAGTTAATATCCTTCATTAGATAAAGCATTACAGACTGTAAGACATAAATTATTTGAGGAGGCCTCTATCCTCCCTTTAGAACAAGAAAAGGATGAATGGATTGCACCTCTCCAAAAACTGCAAGGCTATTACAACATCAATGCTGATGAAGATGATGATTCTGGGAAAGTGAAGATCACAGAAACAGAAGGCCAGAGAAATGTGGAAGGACTAGGAGTTGAGATACCATTTATTGGATAGCTGATCAAGATCAAGAAAGTCAATATTGGAACAGAGCAAACATCGAAGCTAGCAAATGTTGGAGATTATTGGGATGCTACCACTATTGACAAGATCACTGAGTTACTGCATGAATATCGAGACTTGTTTCAGACCAAGTTCACTGATATGAAGGGAATTGAAGGACCTATGGGAGAAATGAGGATCCCTTTAAAACCAGATGCAACAGAGACCCTACATATTGAACCCTAAATGTAAAGAGAAAGTGAAGATTGAGCTTGACAAAAAGCTGGAAGCAGGAATTATAGAACCTGTCAAAGAATCAGAAAAGATTATCCCTATGGTGGTATAAGACAAGAAGACATGAGGGATTAGAATCTGCGTAGACCTCAGTAAGCTGAATGATGCATGTTTTCATGAACCCTACACCATTCACTGACAAAGTATTAGATAATGTAGGAGGCCATGAGGTATATTATTTTACAGATGGATTTTCAAGATACCATCAGATCCAAATTGCCAAGGAAGATCTTCATAATGCCACATTTGCAATAGAATGGGGATCCTACCAATATACAATAATGTCATTTGGATTGAATAATTCCCTAGCCATCTTTTCTAGGGTGGTGGTCGAAGCATTCAAAGAATTCCTACATAAATTTCTAGAAGCATATTTTGATGATTGGACTGTTTTTAGTTTATTGAAAAATCATATTGAATGTCTAAGGATAATGTTGGACAAATGAAGATAGTGTCAAATTTCCTTGAATCTGAAGAAGTGCATCTTCTTCTCACCATTTGGAGTGTTGTTAGGTCATATTGTATGCAAGCAAGGATTGCTGGTAGACCCATCTAAAATTTCCATTATAGTTGATCTGCCACCTCCTACTTTAGTCAAACAACTGCGCACTATGTTGGGACATACAGGATATTACAGGAAGTTCATTAAAGGATATGCCCAGATTACAACACCTATAGAGAAGATTTTGAAGAAATACTGTCAATTTCACTAGACAGAAGAATGCCAACAGAGCTTCGACACACTAAAACAAAAAATGGTTACTGTGCCTATTCTGGTTTTCCCAGATTGGATTAAGGAGTTTCATTTGCATGTCAATGCATCTTCTATTGCATTAGGAGCTATGCAGTCGAAGAATTTGAATGTATAATGGAAGGAAAGTTTGGTGAACGGGAGTTGATTGAAGTTGTATTATGACAACCAGCTACCTCACAGCTCTAAGTAAAAGCATAAGGAAAAGGGTCTAGGTTCTAGGTGCAGTTGAAACAGGGTACCAGAGATAGAAAATACAGTCTACAGAAGGAAGGAAGGGAGAACTCAAGCTGGAAGCACAAGTTTCCCTGTGCAGTCTGAAGACGAAGCAAGGCACAGGGATTAGATCTGAAGTGCCTCTAGATGAGTCATAGGTGAGTGTTGGGGGATTTTTGGCCCTTGATTATGGTAGAGAGCAAAGATCAAGGAAGAAAAGGAAAAACGAGAACTGCGCGGAAGACACAGTGACTGTTACTGGGTCGAAGTGAGCAAAAGAGAAGAAAATATGGAGCGAAGAAAGAGAAAGAAATACATTAGACAAAGAGATAGAGGATGATAGATCATCAAGGAAGATGGATCGTGGACAACTCAACAAGAGGAAAAATCCACTATAGGATGCTTTGGAGCACCACACAAGAAGGAAGGAAAGACAGGCTGGTGAAGCCCTGAAAACATGGGTCAAGTTGACCTAGGGTTTTAGATACCCAGGGTTTTGGTATCTAGGGTTTTGACACTTATGTTTTAGCCTAAAGGTGTCTGAAAACTATTGTAATGTATAAATAGAGGTCGAAAGGACCTGGGATGGGCTGCTATTATTATCATCTTTGTTATTGTGTGATCGAGTGAGGATTATTGTGTGAGAGAGAAGTGCTGAGTGTAGAGACTTCTAGGATTGTAAGATCTTCAGCTGGGTGCAATGATCAACCCTGTAGCTGGGTGCACAGGAAGGGGAGAGATAGAGAGAAGAAGAAAGAAGATCTGCTATCTAAGAGAACAGACGAGAACTGTATGCTTCATATTAATATATTATAAAGCATAGTTATGTGGATGTATCCCTAGAGAGAGGGTGAACCACGCATATTTTGTGTTGTGTGTGATTGATGCTCTGTTCTGTGTCATGTGGTCTACCATTATTGCATTACTATGTTAGATATGATAGATAGTTCTGAGGAGTAGATCTGAACTGGTAGATGATATATAACTGTTGTATTGATTTTGTATTGGATCCACTTGATATCCCCTTGGCTGTAGACATCTCTGTCCTGTAATCCCCCCATAACTACTTCGGGTGAGACTGCATCTTCTTCGCAGGTGTTGCCGAAAGGGCCAGTAGCTAGGGATTGTTGGTGCGCTCTTGGAGCTGAACCCCAAGTCTGCCCTGTGCCAACAAGACCACCTGTGAAATTTAATCATGATGAGAAACTAGCCCTTGCAGTTGTCCTTGAAGTTCAGAAACCATGTCACTATATCCTGCTTAGAACTACCAAAGTCATAGAATATTCCTACCCCATGCAATACTTTCTTAGTCGATGACAAATTAATGGAAAATTTTCCCAATGGATTGTCATCCTTCAGGAATACGAGCTAGAGTTATCAACTCCCAAAATAAAGAAAGCACTCGTTCTCACCAAACTCATTACAGCATTTCCCTCAGATGCTAAAGCTTCACCCATCAATACGGATTTTACCGACAAACACCTCTACCTCATCCCCTCTGATGATGCCTGGTATGGTGACGTTCTCATATAGCTTCGGACAAATAATTTTGGGTCTCATCTCTCTCGAGACAATTGTCGACACATTCACCATCAGGCCCCTCGATACCTCCTCATTGTTGATGTCTTGTACCGACGTGGGGTTGACACCATCCTCTGTCGATGTCTAACGTGGGGTCGACACCATCTAGGTATGCATGCTTATGTTCAAAATTATTAGATATCTATTATATGTTATTTATCATCAGATATTGTTCACATCATGTATTTGGTTTTTATGTGTGAAGGTACTTGGTCATCAAAAACGATGTATCCCCTTCAGGTATATGTTTGACACTGGCATGTATTTTTTCCCTCTGAAAATCAATTGCATCTCCCAGTCACACCCTCCAACATTTACCTTTAGGGTTCTTACATCCGACTCTGTAGTACCATCACCTCTGCTACATTTTGGTACTGTCACTCAGTATCACTTCCCCCCACATGAGTTTTACCATTCATAGTTCCCCTTGGAAATTTGACATTCATGATGATTTCAACCCCTAGGGATGGGAGTCTCGATAGTCTTATGCACTTACAAGAATTATCCACATACTTCTTCTCATCACATTGCTATCTTTCCCAATGGACTCCCAAGAAATTTCATCTTGGTTCTATTCACTACAACTCTGTAGTATCATTCTCCATGCATCTCATCCACCATCAGTTTTCCCATTTTCAGATTTCCCTCCATTCATCTACCCCATACAAAAACCCACTCATGGGGCCCCCACCCTCCTCCAGTTCTCTTCACAACTTGTGCCCTCACAGGCCAAGCCATCTCACACTGAAGCACCCATTTCTATATCTGTACACTCATCCCAAATTATTCTTTATTTATTTGGTAATTGTAAAAATCCCTTGTTTCTATCATTTACTCAGATTTTTGTCATTACGCTTGATGGCCTTCTTTTCCTGGCAACACAACCCATGTCGCCCTTGGTTGGGGCATCCACTCTCATTTTCTCATTCTGACATCATTCACGAACCTCGAATATCCCAAAGTCCATGTACCCCTGATCTATGAGTTTGTCCACTTTTTCAAGCCTATGGAATATTTTAACCCCATATCTAGTCATCCCCCTGACACTAGATACAGTTTTATGGTTACTGCCAATCATCCTTCAAACATACCCCCAACCAAGGGAAGTCTTGAGTCTCATCGCATCTTGACTTTTTTCATGTTCCCTATCAGTCCTTGAACTTATTTCCATGGATTTCATGAATCCCTTTGCTTCTTGGAGTCACATCTCCCTTTCTGTCGACATCAACACAATTTCTAGAAGGGCGACAATATCTTGAATTTCATTTCCTTTACAATGAGGAGTCTCGCATGACACAGAGAGAATCATCATCACTCTTTGATTCCATTGACCCCCATAACATTCGACTTTAGAAAATTCTCATGTTACGATGGATCTTACTATGCGACTATTGTAGTTGTTTTATACCAGTCGAAGAGCTATGAATTTGTTAGGACATCAATGCCTACGAGTCATCGACACTTCTTACAGGCTTCCTTACCTCTTTTTCATAGTATGTTCGCCATTCAGAATTTTCATCTTCCATTATCAAACTACCTCGAAGGGCACTGCAATTATCTCCATCAGCATACAACTTCAGTTATTGTCTCACATTGTGAGTTACATGACACAAGCATGGGGCAGGCATGCCTTGTTTGTATACAAATTTTCTTTTTTCTCCTTAGAGAAAAATTTGGGTCCCACAGTTTCCCCTCTCCCTCCGATGGATCACTCTTGTAGTTCCTCTCAACACTCTTCATTACAATGGCTCTCTTAGTAGACAAAACATTGATGTATTTCAGCTATATGTATGCTCCTAACCTCACATATAAGGGGGCATCTGTTATCACTAAAATTTCATCTGCAACATTGCACACAAATGGTTACAGAAATACAACAATGCCAACAACAATTAGTTCACCTACAACACTAAAATGCACTTCAAAAGGAAAAAACTGTACAATTGGGAAAAAATTGACATGTACAAACTTGCTAAAGGAAGCGTGTGCACAGTGTGCGGGCCAACAAAGGCTGTAGAGTGCACAATGAGCCAAATGTGTGTCTGTGTATGTGAAAATATGCACAATCCTGTAAACAATGCATTTATGGTTATTTTCAGCCCCCAACCACTTATGGACCAGCTCTCAACTTGATTTGACCTCCATATTTGAGAGAAATCCGAATGGGGGAATGGTCAAGGACCAAAGGTTTCCCTAAAGGGCCCCTTGTTCACACTAAGAACCAATTGAAGTTTTCCTTAAAGAAATGTCATAAATAGAAGCCATGGGTGCACTAAGAAACCACGATCTTCATAGTATTGTTATGCTACCTCAATTCTCCCTTAAGAATCCTCTTTTCTCCTTGGAGTATTCAAGCACCTTTGAAATAGGCCATTCCACTCACCTCTTTGTTATAACCCTAAATTGCACTATCCCTGCTTACCTGGCATCAGGCCAACTCATGCCTCTTCTTAGCCAAAGCCATGCTGAGTAACTCCTCAAAAAACCCTTCAAAACAAGTAACCCGCGCCCTAACTTCTCACTGGGAGCGGGCATCCGCCTGCTGTCCTTTTACTGCACGCGGGTATCCGCGGGCTAGCCTAAAACAGCCCGCGAGTACCTAACAATGCAAAAAATCAGGAAAGTT
>JASDQU010506553.1:18492-29194 GCA_032191745.1 Picea mariana
CTCATAAATTCCTTTCCAACGAGCTATCGTGCACCCTAAATGGAGATCATATGCAAAAGTTATGGCTCTGTGAAGTTGATGTACTAACTTACCCCAATGGGGCCTACATGACTTTTGGTGCTTCATCTCCTAGGGTTAGGTTTTTGGATGTATATGGTTTTGACATTCATGTTTATTGTAAAAATTCCTCTAGAACCTCATTTTACTCATCATCTTGCAAATGAGTGTAGCCATCACATCTATTCTCAGAGATAAGTTTCCACCATTCTAGCAAGCTTGTTTTCAATTTGCATTTTATAGTTTTTAGCATATTTCTTATTTATTAGAAGTCGAGTTTTACTGTATCTATGTGATAATGTTATAAATGTATGGTTTCATTTATTTCTTCTCATAAATTTAGATTAGTGGTATCAAAGTAGTCTGCTCCTTGTCAGGGTATAAAGAGTTGGATCTCGAGCTTCTTTCTCTTGAAGAAAACTGCTCTCACACGCCCAAGAAATATTCCATGGAAGGAGAAAATAAAACCGACAGGATAAGATATCCTTTCAAAATGTTTCTCTAGTAATCCCTTGAGCAACAAAGGAACGAGATGATGGACAAATTTTCACAAATCCTTCAATGGTTTCCGACAAGCGACGCATCCGCCTCAAGAAGAGGCCCCACACCCTTCAAGGTATACATCAATTTTGATATTCCTATATTTTAAGGTCAAATATATGAATATGCCATAGATAAATGGTTAAACCTTCTAGAAGGATATTTTTATATCCACAACTTTTCTAATAGGGAAACGATTACATTTTTCCTCCCCAAGGTCATCCCAGATGTCAAAGATTGGTGGGAAAATTTCTATGAACAAAAGGAAATAGAGGGATCCACTTTATTTGCAGTTGTACCCACTTGGGGTTCCTTTAGGGATTCTATTAAGGAAAAATACTAACTCGTTGGAAGTTATGATGACTTGTATATAAGATGGACCACATTGCGGTAGGAAACAGACCAAATAGTGTGAGATTTCACCAATGTGTTCCATACCTTGCGCACCAAGATGGGTATCAAAAATTCACAGGGACATCTGGTGCTCAAGTATTGCGACGGTCTACATAGATACATCCAAACAAAAGTCGAGTTTTTGGAAATCTCACCCTTGGGCACAACCTATTGATATGGAATCAAAATCGAACATAAGCTTAAACAAAAGACACGATAGTTTAGGTGTGGGAACCCCTCACAGCATAAGTAGGGAAACAAAATCCCCAACCCATAGAAAAAAGGAAATATCAAAGATGGGAAACCTCAAGAAAACTAGTCCAAGCCATAAGTAAAGAAGGAAAATGGGAAGACAAAGAAAGATATCAAGAAGTGGTGATACTTCCATAAGAGACCTTGGCATGACATTGTTGATTGTCACTCAAAGAATTCATTGGTGGCCGAGGTAAAATTCTCTAAATTAGATGCAGGCTCCAACTCTAAGTCAGATCCCAAAAAGGGGAGATGGATTATTGTGGTGGAACCAAGTGCCACCCTTGCTACTACCAAGATCCATCTAGACGAACCTATTGAGATAGAGGAAGGTGAGTGCCTATTTCATCCATAGATGTGAGTGAAAGGAACTCTGCTACACTTCATCGTTGATAGAATTAGTTGGAAGAACCTCATCTCAACAGAGATCGTCAATCATATAGCCATGCCAACAATGCCACACCCGCATCCCTACACCATCGGATGACTTTGTCAAGGAAGTGATCTTTGTGTCATCCAACAGTGTCTCCTATCATATGACATCAAGCCATTCAAAGATGAGGTATTGTGTGATGTTTCTCCCCTTGAAGTTTTTGATGTTAATTTGGGCCAACCTTATTGTTGGGCTCTAAATATGTCCTAAAACAACCTTAGTTTAACATTAATTTATCAACTGTGGATTCATCTTTTATTTAAAGAATATCAACAAAGTCTATGTAGATAGTTGTAGAGGCTAAAATCATGTAGTTAAAGAAAATCTAAGTTTATCAACAATCAAGTTCCTCACACATTCATCAAAATTCTAAAGCTAAGATCTCTACTCAACATAATTATAATATGATCTATAACATGTTGTGAATTAAAGGAATTAACTAAATTGTTGAATTGATCTAACTAAGAAACAATAATTGAATCTATGAAAATGCTTAATAAACTGATCTACCAATGACTATTTAATCTGTTGGAAAGAAAAACTATGTACTGTAAATTGAGAAGGAACATGAAATGTGAATTTAAGCGAAAGGAAGAACAACTGTAAATTTAATAAAGAAACAATGTGTGTGAAAATGAGAGGAACTGTCAAGCAATAAAATACAACAATGGAAACTAGAACAAAAATCGATAAAATTCAAATGAATCAACTATCTTCTGTAATCACACAACATAACTAATCTATAAAAACATCAACACACTCATAGAACTAAAATCAAATCAATACAATTACAGATCAATACAGTAACTCCTTCAGATTAGGCCCTTGGTCTTCAGAAGCACTACTACTAGAAACTCAGTATGCAAAAATGATGAAAACGCCCAAAGATTTTATTAGTTCCATAATTGGTACAACATTTACAAAAGACTGCTTGTACAAAGCAATTTTGAGTTCTAAATTCTTGGATAAATTTCTTAGATGTCTTTATATGATTCATTACCCTCTATATATTACAATGATATGGGTAAATTAAGCTATCTTGAGGATCGAGATATCCTTAGGATTGATTTTACTATTTATAAAGTTTACAACATAGAGAATCAATATTCCTGAAAACTGCTTTGTGCTTGATCTCTTTGTCTTCCAATAGTCTACGTATCTTCAAAATTTTGATTTCAAAAATATCTGTTTATTCCTGCAATAAAATTAAACAATTCCAACAGAATTTTAGAATTTATCTAATATCACTCAATAATATTTCTAGAAGACTTTTTAATCATTTTCTATCCTAATTATTTCTAATTGATAGAAAATTCAATCAATATTATATCATAAACCATGGGAATAAGGAGGATATTTGTACCTTTTCGTCAACTCAACATACCCCCCAACTTACCTTCTTGCACTTCCTCATGCAATCATAGATCTTACATGTAAAGCAGTGATGTTGAAAGGAGGAGAGTTCGGTTCACTAGGTTTCATGAACCCATTCTTACTTCTGAACTCTTCAAAAGAAGCTTCTTCCCTCTTCTTATTAATTTGATAATCACTCTGGTAACCCTATGGAGGATACCAAATAATAGGAGGACTATATATGCACCTAATCCAGGAAGGTCCTTCATCCAGGATCATTCTGGTATACCTTTCCACACTGAAGGTGGTTGCATGAAAGTTTTTTAAACCAAAGGGTTACCTACTCTTGACTGCATTTGGGGAGGCATCCCATCTTAGTTTGGAAGCAGCACGAGCTTCTTCTTTAAGCCTCATAAAATATGGTATAACTTAACATACAACCTATCGATGGATAGGGGCTAAAGAGTCTACAACTCCTTCCCTCTTCATGAATGTTATGTGTTTCATAACAGCTATGAAGGATTTAGGAGGTTCCCCTCTGATCCAAAGGTCTAGCCCAATCTCCCTTTTCATGAAGGTCTTGTGTGATTTATCCCACCTGGTTTGTTTCTTGGTAAAAGGAAAGAATTATTGGAACTATATGTCTCCAGTAAAAGCATTAGGGTTCTCTTTTATATTTTCTCCCAAGATGAATTTGTGGAGGTACAACTCACACAAAAAGTATTGCACTTTTTCTTCTTGTTCTCTAAAGCATGAAACAAACTCAGAAACAATGGTGAGCTCAATTGGTTTGCATACTCTGGTAGATTTTATCCTTATAAACAAATAAAACTCCAATTAAAAAAGGTGTAATTAGTATCAAGAGCCCTGCAATATACTATATTAGTATAGACAGAGAAAATTTATTTGATTTTCTCCAAAGATTTATCTAATTGGCACTGTACTTTTTTTGCCTTTCCTTGAGCTCTGGTGAGCTCAACGAAAGTCTTGTTTTCTGTTGATGACATGGATTTAAGTTGTTTGACAACCTTTTGATGTTACTCCATGGTTACCATCTCACTCATGCATTGAATCAGGGTTTGTTGGGTCTGCACCAGATCTTCCTCTAATATGTTAATGACAACACTATGTTCAGGAGATTGAAATGATTCTTCACTATGAACAACTATCTCTTCTATTGTTGGAGTATTTGTCTCGGTATCTTCATCAATTGTCTCCACGGGATTAGGAAAATTTATAGGAAGCACTTCCTTAATTTAGGCAAATGTTTCTTCTGCTACTAGAATTTATGTTTGTGTTTCCATTTCATGTGTTTCCAAAGGAATCACTTCTTTGTTTTGAGCAGTTGCTTCCTCTACTAATGGAATCTATGTTTGAGTTTCCATCTTTGTTGTTCCTTTAGTGGCATGCAACTCTGTCTGTGTCCCAATAGAATTTGTGTGGATTGTTCTTCTGGGAAGAGGATTTCTACCTTGTGTTCTAGGCCTTTTGGATTTCTTCCTCTTGTAGGCCTTGCCATCTTTCTCCAATTGTTTCCTTAGTTCTTTAATTATTTCTTTGAGTCTACCAAATTTCTTTTTCAGTACTTTGATTTTTGTTAACCCTCTTTCTCAATATTTTGTTTTCCTTTTTCAATTTTCTGATTTTATTATGACCCTTTCCTGTTGTTTTATGTTTATGTGGAATGCCAAGGTTTTCCTCACCTTGATAACCTAATGATTGTTCCCATGTTTCTTCTGTGTGTTGTGTCTATTCTACATGGTTGTTTATCTCAATATGAGCTTATGGCTATGTTGCATCTTCGGGGAATAACATCTCTATGTCAAGGAGGTCCATGACAGGGTTTGAAGGAGAAGTTCATGCTTGGTGTTCTTCGGACATGCTCGTGTTTTCAATAACTAATTGACGCAGACCTCCCTGACCCTCGGGTCGAAGTCCACTCACAGGATAGTTCTTTGTCTCCTTTCAACACTTCAAGGCACTAACTATTCTGAGATTTTACCACAAACTCGAGTCTTCAAAAAGACTCCTGCATGCATTCTTTGCGGAAACCCTTCAAATACTTCCAAGTATTTGAATTCTTAGACTCTACGCACTCTCTTTGCAACAACAGTCCTTCAACAACTCCCTCAAGCTAAAAACTCTGAGAATCTACTCGGCCAATGCACACTTTGCACGGCTCCTGTGCTTAATTTGCACTTTTTCAAGAATGAGAACAATGCTATCCCTCCCGAGCTTTCAGAGATGAACTCTGATTTCTATCAATGCACACCTTGCGGACAATTTTGCTGCACTCTTTGCAGGAAAACTATTGCTCAGATAGAGAAACAATTGAAACTCATTCCTTACTCTCCCTCTCTTCAGATTTCAGACATTAAATATGAAATCATACATTCACGCATCAAATAAAATGCATAACAGAGAGTAACAATCATATATCAATCAACATGTACAAACACAGAAAGAAATTGAACACCATGAGTCTGAACTAAAGATCTTTGTATTAATCCAGAACTTCTATACATGGGTTTTTACTTTACACAGCTCTCTGCTTCTACTCTCCTATGCTCTCTTTGATTGATAATGTTACAATGATACAATATGAGGGTGTCTATAGTCAGTTTTCCCTCCGCTCCTAAAACTGTCTAATCTAGAATTTAATTCTACCTACTTACATTTACTAGCATAAATGCCTCTTAATCCTTCAGATGAGAGCGAGACGCTCAAGGTCTGATTACAATCACAAGTATGCCCTTTCTTAACTACTTCATCTATGTTTGGCACATCCTACTTCAAAATAGTTTAAACACCTTTGAACATGTGCCAAAAATGCATTGGCACTACTCGCACTCGCTTGCTGCTGACGATGCTCCTGCATAACACTCCCTCGCTTGAAAATTTTCATGGGCTTATGTCCATGAGCTCTTGCACAGTCTGTCCATGCTTCTGGATTTCAACTTCATTTTCCTAGCTAGAATATTCAAATGGATGTCCCTTCCACTTGACCAAGTATTCAAAATATTCCCTTCTTCTAGTCCTTTTGCTAATTCTTTTGTCCAGTATGCTTTCCATCTGTGGTTTCTTTGCAACTGGCATCTGTTTTGTCCACTGAACCTTTGGTTGTTCACTGTCTGCTCCATATTTGTATGGGTACAAATCTGAGATGTTGAATATTGGAGAAATTTCGATCCCATCGGGTAATTCAATCTCATAAGCATTTGCCCCAAATTTCTTCAAGACCTTACATGGTCCAATTTTCTTCATTTTCAGTTTATTGTATGTTCCTCTCGGGAACCTTTCCTTTCTCAAGTGTGCAAGAATCAAATCACCAACTTTGAACTAAAGTTGGCACCTGTGTTGATTTTCTATACGCTTATATTCCTGGCTCGAGTTCTGCAACCGCTCCTTCACCTGGCTATGAAGTTCCTTCATTGCTTCGGCAAAATCTTCTGCACTAGCACTTCTTATCTCATCTCGTTCTAAATCCACTAGTTCAGAAATTCCTCTTAGCTGTGTCCCATAAACAATTTGGAATAGACTCTGCCCTGTGCTCTTATTAAGTGAATCATTATAAGCAAATTCCACCTGTGGCAGAATGTTGTCCAACTAACTGTGATGTTCAGTCACCAAATTCCTCAACAAGTCTCCCAAGCTCCTATTCACAGATTCTATCTGTCCATCTTTATGAGGATGATAAGCTGAACTGAACGACAAGTTTGTTCCCATCTTTTTCCATAAGGTTCTCTAGAAGTGTCCCACGAACTTGGTGTCTTGATCTGAGATGATTCTCCTTGGTAAGCCATGAAGTCGAATGACTTCTTTGAAAAATAGGTTCGCAATGTGAGTTGCGTCACTAGTTTTCTGACACGGTATGAAGTGTGCCATCTTAGAAAATCTATCCACCACTACAAAGATCAAGTCGAACCCTCTTTGGGTTCTCGGCAGCCCCAATATGAAGTCCATGCTTATCGCATCCCACGGCCTCTCAAGTATGGGTAACGATTGATATAAGCCTGCATTCTGCCTCTTTCCTTTTGAATGATGACAAATTCTAAATATGTCCATGAATCGTTTGACGTCTGCTCTCATTCCTGGCCAAAAATATGACTCATTTAACTTTGAGAACATCTTGTCATGACCGAAATGCCCAGCCAATCCTCCACTGTGTTTCTCCTTCAACAGATTCTCTCTCATGGAGCCCTTTGGAATACATAATTGATTGCCCCTGAATAACAATCCATCCTGGATCATGTATTCATCCCATTGGCTTGTGTCCCTAAGAATTGGATTCTCAGTCGCCTCATACACTTCTTTAAAATGTGGATCATCTCTGTACATGTTCCTGAGATCATCAAAACCCAGTGTTTTGACTCTGAACTCCTATAATAGCAAACATTTCATGCTCAAAGCATCAACAACCTTGTTAGCAGTTCCAGAAATATGCTTGATTACAAAAGCAAAGTTTCGCATGTATTCAACCCATTTTACATGTCTTTGATTCAACTTCTCCTGTTGAGTCACAAATTGCAAAGCATGATTGTCACTGTATAAAACAAACTCCTTAGGAATCAAATAGTGTCTCCACTTCTTCAATGCCTGAATAATAACATATAACTCCTTGTCATACGTGGAGTATTTCACTTTGGTTTCGTTCAGCTTCTCGCTGAAGTATGCTATCGGCCTATCTTCTTGGCTCAAGACTACCTCGATTGCAAATCCACTTGTATCACATTTTACTTGAAATGTCTTTTTAAAATATGGCAACACCAAAATTGGTTGTTCCATGATTTTCCTTTTCAACAAATTGAAGCTTTTCTATGCTTCTTCTGTCCAGTTAAAAGACTTATGTCTTTTCTTCACTGTGTCCATCATCGGTGCACTAATTCCACTGAAATTCCTGATGAGCTTCCTATAGAAACTAGCCAATCTATGAAAACTTCAAACTTCAAAGATATTCTTTGGCGATGGCCAATTCTTAATCACCTACACTTTATCTGGATCCATCCTCAACTTATCTGCAGAAATAACAAACCCTAAATAAATTTGCTCCATCTTCATGAATGAGGATTTCTTCATATTTATCAGCAAATTCTCTTGTTGTAGCCTTCACATCACTATAGCCAAATGTTTCAGATGTTCTGCCTCTGTTTTACTGAAAATCAGTATGTCATCAAAGCATACTATGACAAATTTTCCAATGAACTCCTTCAGGACTTCGTTCATCAACCTCATGAAAGTTCTCAGTGTGTTTGTTAGACCAAATGGCATGACAATCCATTCATACAACCCTTCATTGGTTTTGAATGCTGTCTTCCATTCGTCTCCTTCTCTCATAAAAATTTGGTGATAACAACTTTTTAAATCAATTTTTGAAAAAAATTTGGCCCCACTTAAGAAATCCATCAAATCATTCATTCTTGGCAATGGGAATCTATACCTGATGGTTATCTTGTTGATTGCCCTTAAGTCAGTACACATCCTCCAACCTCCGTCTTTCTTTGGACTGAGCACTGTCGAAACAACACATGGACTCAAGCTTTCTCTAATCAACCCTTTATCCATTAAATCCTGGACCTGTCTTTTGACCTCTTCATTCTCTTACATCGTCAATCTGTACGCTTCCTTGTTTGTTAAACTAGCTCCCATTAAATCCTGGACCTGTCTTTTGACCTCTTCATTCTCTTGCAGCATCAATCTGTACGTTGCCTTATTTTTTAAACTAGCTCCAGGTATAATATCAATGTGATGACTTATACTTCTAATAGGTGGCAACGAACGAGGTAGTTTGTCCACTACTATATCAACAAATTCCTCCAGTAGTGGCTAGATTTCCTCTGGTAGATCATCCACTCTTGTGCTGGTCAAAACAATTTTAGGCTTCCTGACCACAATGAATTATGGTTCCTCCTTGTTCTTAACCCCTGTAAGAAGTTCCTTTCCACTCATGAGAAGTACAACATTGCTTACTTCAAGTTTTACTTCCTGGTCCTTAATCGGCAACAACATGTGAGTTCTCCCATTCTTCTCTAGGGTGTATGTGTTCTTCCTCCCGTCATGAATCACATTCCTATCATATTTCCACGGTCTACCCAGCAATAGATGACAAACATATATGGGAATGACATCACACATCGTTATATCCTCCTATCTTAAATTCAACTAAAAATTGTTTAGTGACATTTACCTGATGTCCTTTTTGTAGCCATGAAACTCTATATGGACTTGGATGTTCAATAGTCTCCAGCTCCAACTTTTCTACCATCTCCATAGAAACGAGATTGTTTGTGCTACCACTGTCCATAATGACCTTGCATACCCTATCCTTGGTCTTGCAAGCAGTCCAGAAAAGACTGTTCCTTTGCACTAGATTCTCCGCCTCCTCTTCTAGCGTTAAGAGAAATTTCCTCATCACCAGTGATCTTCCGCCTTCAGCATCCTCTGCCTCAACATTCCACCTTTGTGCTTCAACAATGTGAGTCTCACCTCCTTTTTTATTCTTATTTGGAAATTCATAAGACTTGTGTCCAACCTTTCCACATGTTAAGCATTTCACCACTCCACCTCTTCCTCTTCCTCTTCCTCTACCTCTAGCATGAGGAAAAGTGTTTCCATCAGCATATTGTCCCCTTTGCGAACGTCCACCTCTCTCAATATAAGTCTGAGGTTTCTTCCAGTCTTCTTTTGGTTTCTGGTTCCTATCCTAGGCAACTGCTTTGCCTCTTGCTTGACTTCTCCCTTGGCCTCTTTGACCCTTCTTTCAGCTCAGCTTCTCTTCATCTTTCAGATCCATCTGATAAGCATCTTCCACCGTTCGAATGGTCATCATGCTCATCTCATCCTGAATGTCGTATCATAGACCATTCATATATCTAGCAGCTTTTTCATCATCACTTTCGAAATGACCTTCCTTGATGTTTAGCTTGTAGAACTCTTCAGTGTACTCCTTCACTGACATCATCTTCTGTCTCAAATTCTGCATTCTTCGAAACAAAGTAATCTGGTAATCCCTAGGAATGAATTTTGCCTTCATCTTTGCAACCATCTTATCCCAACTCTTGATTTTTTTCTTGCCTTTATAGCGTCTGTCAGCTTGTAGCTCATCCCACCACAATGTTGCATGTCCTTTCAATCTTGTGATAGCATGTTTGACCTTCCNGTCCAGCTTCATCTTCACTTTCAGATTCACTGACATCTCCAACATCGGCTGTGAGCCTTTGCTTTATTTCCACGTCCATGAGTCTGGTGCGTATGTTATGCATCTCTCTTTCCATGGCTGGATTTGGCACCTGCCTACCCCCCTTTCTTCTGGAATTTCCCTCTCCTCTGGTGGATCGGGTATTTGCCTATCTCTTCTTCTTGGCGGCATGGTGAATCTTTCTTTTCCCTGCTACAGAAAGAAAATAAATCTTTCTATGCTCCGATACCACACTGAGGCAGACCTCCCTAATCCTCGGGCCGAATTCCACTCACAGGATCATTCTTTGTCTCCTTTCAACACTTCAAGGCACTAACTCTTCTAAGCTTTTACCACAAAATCGAGTCTTCAAAAAGACTCCTGCATGCATTCCTTGCGAAAACCCTTCAAATACTTCCAAGTATTTGAATTCTTAGACTCTGTGCACTCTCTTTGCAACAACAGTCCTTCAACAACTCCCTCAGGTTGCAAACTCTGAG
>JASDQU010506554.1:27088-41584 GCA_032191745.1 Picea mariana
TTATGTGTTCCATAAACTTTGTGGAACACATAACTTAACACATCATGTTTGAATAGAGGGTATAAACACTAGATATCACTTTGGTATATATATCCTTGAATGATTGTGGGAATTTCATTATGAACTTTGGGCTCACGAGAAGATATAGTAGGACTAGGAACCTACTAGACATAAGGTTTGTGTTGAACCATGTTCCCATCCACCGATCTTGATAAGGAAAAGATATTGATATGATCCGAAAGACTTTGAAAGTCCAAGTCATAGGGACTATGATATATATATATATATATATATATATATAGGGCTATACGGGCTCAAACCTTAGACCTTCTTGGTAGAACAGATCAAAGTTATTATTATCAAAATAATTTGAACTGTTCCAAGAACCCAACATGCATTTTATCGCATTAGGATCTTTCCATGTCCATGTGGATTCCACTAACATTGCATTGGGAACATGTTGGCATGGCTAGGGGAACACATGCTACACCACCCCAGGTAATTTTCTCGAAAAAAAAATTAATTACACAACCATGAAAGTCAAAGGCTTGGTGATGGTGTATATGCTACAAAACTTCAAGTATTATCTTCTGGACTAGTCCTTCAAGTTGTCCATTGATAATTTAGTGGTCAAGTATTTGGTTAACAATAGAATGTTGAAAGGTTAATTCTATTGATGTTTTCTACTATTTTAGGAGTTTTATTTTGAAGTGGTGGTTAATCTAGGTAAATAAAATGTGGGACCTAATCACCTCTCTAAAATCCACAATTGGAACAATGTTGGGATAACTCATAAAGTGTTGAATGTAGATATATTTTGCATGGAAGCTGTAGTTCTTGAATTCTTCACTAATATTCAAAAATTCAAATATAAATCTACATGCACAAGAAGAATATGGTGATAGTAAAGATTGATAGCTCATAATTAAGGATACAAATTATTAGTTAATCATACGGTACTTGCACACATTAGAAATGGATGGGATTCTTGACTACTATGTGTTGGATCATGAATGATAGGTGGTGCTCTAGGAATCCCATGATGGACATAGAAACATACATTATAGTGAGAAGACACAACTATCATAACATACATTACAATGAGACATGTTGGATGCAAGTATCATTCAATTCAAGGCTAGAGTGCACTCTCCACTCCATTATTCTTATTATTATCTTCATTCACTCTTATCAGTACATATTCTCCCTTTATCTTATATCATTTGTTTACTTAGGGTTCATATGTGTGTGGTTAATATTTTGTACTAAAAATATGTTATAGTTGTATTGGTCAATGTAAGAATACAAAAAAAGGTTTTTCCCATAGTCTATGATTCATACTTTGTTAAAACAATTGATGCTTGTCTACCAAAAATGCAATTGTATCCTTTCATGAGGATTGTAAACTTTTACTAGTATAAATCCTACTTTAAAAAACACGTCAAAACCCTTACCCTTTCATTGTCCTTTCGCCAGATCCATTATCCCATACAACTTGATAAGATTTGTCCACGAGATGCATTTTCATCACCAAGACCTGCATGAATCATAAAAGACAAATTCTTTATATGAGTAAATAATTAATATGCAAATAAACATCCATTTAGTTATGTAAAATACTATAGAAACAAATTAAGTGGTCGCATGCCTTAATGAGCTTCTCTTTGTTTCGAGAATAGGTTATTCTCTACTGAACAGGGCCAACCACGTGAAGGTGGAAGCTCATATGGCCCCTGTCACCCCCCCCCCCTCACACCGCTCTCAATTCCCCATACCCAACAAATGATTATCTGTATATAGAAAACATATAGACATTCATGCATAACTAGGATAGTGATCAAAACATATGAACATATAAACATCGATAAACATCCAAATACAAGTCATGAATTTATACATCTATTTTTTCTTTAATTTATGTTTTTTTACATTCATAAAATTGACAATTGGGGTATCATAATCATGCCATGTCCTTCTATTGTTTGTGTGCGCTCATGTACCATACATCTGGTACGTCGTTGAGAAGGGCATTGAGGTATCTGTTCAGGGTCGTGAACTGCAACAACAAAAATGATCATATCGATATGTTGAAATATAATTGAAATAACTAATTCATTATTTTGATTAACATTACATTATTGCTCTTTACCAATCTGTGTAGTTGTGACAGTTGTTGCATTAATTTCTTGTCCACTTGGTTCCTCTTGCAGTTCAACCTCCTGAGATACATGCTCTTCAATTTTGAGAAGATAATATATAAGTATAAGTCAGGAAATAAATATCTACAATCACAGTAAATATTTCTAATTCTGAAGCATACATACTGGAATGGGTACTCTGCTCTACACTATCATTGCACATGTGCACCCTTGTATGACGTGGTGTCTGCTGAATACCGCTAGATTCACTACTGCGGTAGCACTGTTTCTTGAAAACAAACATAAATACTTAGTTAATGGTGATATAATAAAATATGAATAGACTTTACAAGCATGCTACTGCGGTTTCGTTATTCATTTGATTTACCTGCATGGTTGGGGAGATAGGAGTCTGGCCCAAGATTTTTCTATATTCAATCACACTTTTAAAACCATGCTTATAACCAAGCTTTAGGTCCTCCTCGATGGCAGCAGTGTCAAACATATTTAATTGCAATGCATAACACCATTAAAAATACCAATAACAAAAACATATATGTGTTTGTTACTATTAAATAAATATTAACCACAGTTAATCATTTAAATCTTACTATTCGGGCTTTTAGTTTTCCATAGCCACCCTGGCCTAGTTTATGCTGGCCATGTTTTTCCACTCTGGCCTTGGTTTCTTTGGAGGTGTCTGGTATCCTACATATAGAATTAAAAAAAAAAATTATATATCGAAATTGTTACTTAAAACAGGAAAGAAAAACATAAATGATCATATTTCACTAATAATATGACATGTGTTGTACCTTGCTTGACCAGCTCGTGGATGTCCATCTTTCATATCTTAGCGCCTTCCACTCTTTCTCTATAACCATGGGAGGGCACTCGTATGGGTCTGTACATCCACACACACCTATGATTCATACTTTTCTAAAAAAATTGATGCTTGTCTACCAAAAATGCAATTGTATCCTTTCATGAGGATTGTAAACTTTTACTAGTATAAAGCCTACTTTAAAAAACATGTCAAAACCCTTACCTTTTCATTGTCCGTTCGCCAGATCCATTAGCCCATACAACTTGATAATAGTTGTCCATGAGATGCATTTCCATCACCAAGATCTGCATGAATCATAAAAGACAAATTCTTTATATGAGTAAATAATTAATATGCAAATAAACATGCATTTAGTTATGTAAAATACCATAGAAAAAAATTAAGTGGTCGCATACCTTAATGAGCTTCTCTTTGTTTCGAGAATAGGTTATTCTCTACTGAACAGGGCCAACCACATGAAGGTAGAAGCTCATATGGCCCCTCCCCCTCCTCACACCACTCTCAGTTCCCCATACCCAACAAATGATTCTCTTTATATAGAAAACATATAGACATTCATGCATAACTAGGATAGTCATCAAAACATATGAACATATAAACATTGATAAACATTAAAATACAAGTCATGAATTTATACATCTATTTTTTCTTTGATTTATGTTTTTTTACATTCATAAAATTGACAATTGGGGTATCATAATCATTCAAGGACATTGTATTTTGTGTGCCCTGTCCTTCTATTGTTTGTGTGCGCTCATGTACCATACTTCTGGTACGTCGCTAAGAAGGGCGTCGAGGCATCTGTTCAGGGTCGTGAATTGCAACAATGAAAATGATCATATCGATATGTTGAAATATAATTGAAATAACTAATTCATTATTTTGATTAACATTACACTATTGCTCTTTACTTGTCTGTGTAGCTGTGACAGTTGGTGCATTAATTTCTTGTCCACTTGGTTTCTCTCGCAGTTCACCCTCCTGAGCTACATGTTCTTCAATTTTGAGAAAATAATATATAAGTCAGGAAATAAATATCTACAATCATAGTAAATATTTCTAATTATGAAGCATACATACCGGAATGGGTACTCTGCTCTACACTATCATTGGACATGTGCACCCTTGTATGACGTGGTGTCTGCTAAATACCACTAGATTCACTACTGCGGTAGCACTATTTCTTGAAAACAAACATAAATACTTAGTTAATGATGATATAATAAAATATGAATAGACTTTACAAGCATGCTACTGAGGTTTCCTTATTCATTTGATTTACCTGCATGGCTAGGGAGATAGGAGTCTGGCCCAAGATTTTTCTATATTAAATCACACTTTTAAAACCATGCTTGTAACCAAGCTTTAGGTCCTCCTCGGTGGCAGCAATGTCGAACATATTTAACTGCAATACATAACACCATTAAAAATACCAATAACAAAAACATATATTTGTTCGCTACTGTTAAATAAATATTAACCACAGTTAATCATTTAAATCTTACTATTCGGGCTTTTAGTTTTCCATAGCCACCTTGGCATAGTTTATGCTGACCGTGTTTTTCCACTCTGGCCTTGGTTTCTTTGGAGGTGTCTGGTAGCCTACATATGGAATTTAAAAAAAAAATAGATATCGGAATTGTTACTTAAAACAGGAAAGAAAAACACAAATGATCATATTTCACTAATAATATGACATGTGTTGTACCTTGTTTGACTAGCTCGTGGATGTCTTCCTTGTATATCTTAGCGCCTTCCACTCTTTCTTTGGAACCATGGGAGGGTGCTCGTATGGGTCTGTACAGCCACACACACCTATGATTCATACTTTGTTAAAAAAATTGATGCTTGTCTACCAAAAATGCAATTGTATCCTTTCATGAGGATTGTGAACTTTTACTAGTATAAAGCCTATTTTAAAAAACACGACAAAACCCTTACCTTTTCATTGTCCTTTTGCCAGATCCATTAGCCCATACAACTTGATAAGAGTTTTCCACGAGATGCATTTCCATCACCTAGACCTGCATGAATCATAAAATACAAATTCTTTATATGAGTAAATAATTAATATGCAAATAAACATGCATTTAGTTATGTAAAATACCATAGAAAAATATTAAGTGGTCGCATACCTTAATGAGCTTCTCTTTGTTTCTAGAATAGGTTATTCTCTACTGAACAGGGCCAACCACATGAAGGTGGAAGCTCATATGGCCCATCCCCCCCCTCACACCACTCTCAATTCCCCATACCCAACAAATGATTATCTTTATATAGAAAACATATAGACATTCATGCATAACTAGGATAGTCATCAAAACATATGAACATATAAACATTGAAGCATATGAACATATAAACATCCAAATACAAGTCATGAATTTATACATCTAATTTTTCTTTGATTTATGTTTTTTTACATTCATAAAATTGACAATTGGGGTATCATAATCATTCAAGGACATTGTATTTCGTGTGCCCTGTCCTTCTATTGTTTGTGTGCGCTCATGTACCATACTTCTAGTACGTCGTTAAGAAGGGCGTCGAGGCATCTATTCAGGGTCATGAATTGGGACAACGAAAATGATTATATCGATACGTTGAAATATAATTGAAATAACTAATTCATTATTTTGATTAACATTACACTATTGCTCTTTACCTGTTTGTGTAGTTGTGACAATTGGTGCGTTAATTTCTTTCCCACTTGGTTCCTCTCGCATTTCACCCTCCTGAGCTACATGTTCTTCAATTTTGAGAAGATAATATATAAGTATAAGTCAGGAAATAAATATCTACAATCACAGTAAATATTTCTAATTCTGAAGCATACATACCGGAATAGGTACTCTGCTCTACACTATCATTGGACATGTGCACCCTTGTATGAAACGGTGTCTGTTGAATATCGCTAGATTCACTACTGTGGTAGCACTATTTCTTGAAAACAAACATAAATACTTAGTTAATGGTGATATAATAAAATATGAATAGAATTTACAAGCATGCTACTGCAGTTTCCTTATTCATTTGATTTACCTACGTGGCTGGGGAGATAGGAGTCTGGCCCAAGATTTTTCTATATTCAATCACACTTTTAAAACCATGCTTGTAACCAATATTTAGGTCCTCCTCGGTAGCAGCAGTGTCGAAGATATTTAATTGCAATGTATAACACCATTAAAAATACCAATAACAAAAACATATATTTGTTCGCTACTGTTAAATAAATATTAACCACAGTTAATCATTTAAATCTTACTATTTGGGCTTTTAGTTTTCCATAGCCACCCTGTCCTAGTTTATGTTGGTCGTGTTTTTCCACTCTGGCCTTGGTTGCTTTGGAGCTGTTTGGTAGCCTACATATGGATTTTTTTTTTTAAATTAGATATCGGAATTGTTACTTAAAACATGAAAGAAAAACATAAATGATCATATTTCACTGATAATATGACATGTGTTGTACCTTGCTTGACCAGCTCATGGATGTCTTCCTTGTATAAATTAATGCCTTCCACTCTTTCTCTGGAACCATGGGACGACGCTCATGCTTGAGGTCTAATTGCAATTTCTCCCTATACTGGGCCCTAGTATATTTTAAATTCTCGTCGGCTAACTTTGTAACCACTTTCTTGTTGAAAGTGTTGCCAAAAAAGTTTACCATGTGGTCTATTAAATCATCTTTCTTTTTTCTATCTTGGCCATTCCACCATGTGCGAATGGTGGGGCCAAACATCTCCAATGCTTTGTCATTTAAGTTTCTATAGAAAACATCGTTTCCTACAGAAACGTGTTATCCATTAATTTATAATAATCTCAACAAATGTCCATTTCAATTTCATGAAAAAAACGAATCAATTAATTAACAATTACCTGCAATCTTYTGAATCTTGATCGGAACACATGTTTCATCCACCAAAAAGGTGACATCTAGTGATCTAGTGCTTTTAATTTGTTCTGCTCCACACARAATAGTATCCTCTCCATCTACAGTACGTTCSTCTCCGGATTCATGTGGAGTCCCAAGCTACGGCTCATCATGCTTTGGCATGTGATGCTGGTCAAAATCATTTCTCTCATCAATGGATTTGAGGGGATCCTCAGGAGGCTCAAGAAGCCTCACTTGCACTTTGTTATTTCAACATTTTTTTTGCATTGGRCCATCACTGCTACCTATAGCAGTTGCAGGATCGACAGGTTCCCCACACACRGGGTTTAAAAACTCCTACAAACGGAAAAWTTTACTTTATCAGATCATATACAAAATATAAAACAAAAAAAACGGATATGAAATTGTCATAGCTGATAAAAATATGTGAAGATGCCACTTACCCCAAAATTAGTTATTTTATCTTGTAGCTTTACAATTCTTGCCCTGTCCTCCTGTGCCAAGGGTCTTTTTCTAAGCAAACCTAGATATTCTATGTTATCCTTCTTCAAGACCTTCGTTACAGTTGTCAGTGGGTCAGTCGAATAAAATATTTCGTCCTTATCAATATCCTCAGTGGGAGCCTTCCCACGTTGACCATGCCACAATACATTGATGAATAAAATTAATGAGATGAAATTTAACATTTGAGAAATTTAATTGTTGTAGTCATAAGTTGTTACTGTATTTAACATTTACCTGGTGAGGCATAGCGGGTGTTTTTCCACAGTCACCCTCGACAAATGTAGTGAGTGATTTTTAGACACGGTCACCCTGGACAGATGTTGACACAATAAATCAATCAACAAAAGTTATGAAATTCACGTGTAACATTAAAAAAAATGAAATATTGCAGTAATATCAAAAAAACAATAACAAAATTTCAGAAATTTAGTTGTTGTAGTCATAATTTGTTACTGTATTTAACATTTACCTGGTGAGGCACAGTAGGTGCCTTTCCATAGTCACCCTAAACAGATGTAGCGGGTGATTTTCGGACACGGTCACCCTGGACAGAAGTTGACACAATAAATCAATTGACAAAAGTTATGAAATTCACCTGTAACATTTAAAAAATGAAATATTGGAGTAATATTAGAAAAAAATAATAATGAAATTTCAGAAATTTAGTTGTTGTAGTCATAAGTTGTTACTGTATTTAACATTTACCTAGTGAGACACAGCAGGTGCCTTTCCACAATCACCCTGGACAGATGTAGGGTGTGATTTTCTGCCACGGTCACCCTGGACAAATGTTGACACAATAAATCAATCAATAAAAGTTATGAAATTCACCTGTAACATTAAAAAAATGAAATATTGCAGTAATATCAGAAAAAAATAAAATAATGAAATTTGTGAAATTTAGTTTTTGTAGTCATAAGTTGTTACTGTATTTAAAATTTACCTGCTGAGGCACAATGGGTCCCTTTCCACGGTCACCCTGGACAGATGTAGCCTGTGATATCTCACGGTCACCCTGGATAGATGTTGACACAATAAATTAATCAACAAGAGTTATGAAAGTAATTGTAAGATTAAAAAATGAAATATTGCAGTAATATCAGAAAATAAATAATGAAAAATGAAATATATGCAATAAAAAATTGATTGATCAAAGGTTGATTTGAATGGTATGTAAGATATTTACCCCCATAGTTGCACCCCCTCCATCTATTCGATTTAAGTTGTAATCGATCAACAAATCTTCACCTGGAACTATTGTTTTTGTTGCACATACAAATATACGATTTCCTTCGCATCCCTCAAATATGCAATTTGGTTTCTTAGTTGTTGTCACTGGTCGTGTACTATTTATAAATCCTGCAATGTTTCCAGTAGCTTTTGGCCTTCCATCAATATACATAGTTTCCCCTTTATTTTGATTGTTATCTACTAGTTGTATATAATTTGCAACAACTATGTATCTCCGCATACTTTGCGTATATCGGACCAACATCAACCAATGATTGTATTTGTATAATGTTCTGACATACTCCATCAATTCAGTTACAGTGCCATAGCCGACCTTTATTCCATCCATGGAAAATAATCCCAATCCATGTAAGGACGAAGGAGCAATGTGATACATCCTCCCACCGATGAAGAAATATGTGCCCACTTCAAGTAGCTCCTTAGGTGCCCATTGTTGTACTAGATGTGTATACCTCAAGGGAAACTCAAAGTCACCTATGCTCTCAGCATCATAATTACATGACCCTCCATTGGAAATAAAAAATTGCATGCGTATATGAAATCTTTTCCTTACCCTTTCAGATCTAGTTGATCTAGAGCCGGTAGATCTAGTACAACACATATCACTTTCAACCTCTCTTATTATATCTTGATCATCACTCGAGGAAGATAGATTTGACAGATACCTGTTTGGTGGTACCTACACTCGTTAAAACAAGAAGATAAGTTATCGTTCCAATATACATTTTTGGTTGCATATAGTTGCATAAGTTGCATATAGTTGCATAAGTTTCAGTGTTGCATAAAGTTGCATATAGTTGCATATTGTCACTAAAAAACATGATAAGTTGCATTTTTGCATATAGTTGCATAAGTTGCATTGTTGCATAAAGTTGCATATAGTTGCATAGTTGCAATATAGTTGCATAAGTTGCATTGTTGCATAAAGTTGCATACAGTTGCATAGTTGCATATAGTTGGATAAGTTGCATATTTGCATATAGTTGCATACGAAATTGTTGCCATATAGTTGCATATAGTTTCATATTTGCATATAGTTGCATACGAAATTGTTGCAATATAGTTGCATATAGTTGCATAAGTTGCATTGTTGCATAAAGTTGCATATAGTTGCATAGTTTCATATAGTTGGATAAGTTGCATATTTGCATATAGTTGCATATAGTTGCACAGTTGCATATATTTTCATAAGTTGCATATAGTTGCATTTTTGCATAAAGTTGCTTATAGTTCCATATAGTTGCATAGTTGCATATAGTTCCATATTTGCATATAGTTGCATACRAAATTTTCATATAGTTGCATACGAAATTGTCATATAGTTTCATATAGAACTGCATAAGTCGCATATAGTTGCATAGTTGCATAAGTTGCATATAGTTGCATAGTTGCATAAGTTGCATTGTTGCATAAAGTTGCATGTTGCATAAAGTTTCATAAGTTCCATAAAGTTGCATGTTGCATAGTTACATATAGTTGCATATAGTTGCATAGTTGCATAGTTGCATAAGTTGCATTTTTGCATAAAGTTTCTTATCGTTCCATATAGTTGCATATAGTTCCATATTTGCATATAGTTGCATACGAAATTGTCATATAGTTGCATATAGTTGCATAAGTCGCATATAGTTTCATAAGTTGCATATAGTTGCATAAGTTCCATAAAGTTGCATAAGTTGCATAGTTGCATATTTGCATATAGTTGCATACGAAATTGTTGCAATATAGTTGCATATAGTTGCATAAGTTGCATTGCTACATAAAGTTGCATATAGTTGCATATAAGTTGCATATAATTGCATATCCCTCGACGCTCAGTGGAGAACTGGATTTGAGACCCATCAAAGATTTCAAGTGGGGATCAATAGTTTGTAAATCCATGATCCTGGAATTTCACATATTTGGAAAACACCTTTAGTGGTTGGTGGGGAATGGAGGAAAGGTTCGAGTTGGAAATAATGTTGGGGTTGGTTGTGACAGATATTACAAGATGATCGAGTTGTTGTTTAATCCATTGTATGCATAGGGTGTAATGGTTTTGATGAAGTTGTACAAACTATAAAGGAAAGGGTTGTGGTCTTCTATATCGAACATTGTGAAGGCATTGAACCTGAGAGGAGACAATGGGATGGAAGGAGGGGGTTGCCTCTCTTGATCTTGTCCAAGGACCCAAGACCCATACCTAGTGCTCAAAATATCCTATTGATGCCCATACTCCCACTTGAATGCCAGAGATACCCTTGAGAGGTCATCTATGGCGGTTTGAGGTGTCATTCATGAAATTTGAGCCCTAGAAGTTGCATAAAACCTTGAGAGATTGGGTGTGTTAGTTTGAGGTTTCATGTTTTGCCATGGATGCCGAGAATATTTGTACTTAGAATAAGCCTTGGGTTCTCCCCTCAACCATATCAAGGCCTTTAGACCCATAGTTAATGCTCAAAACCTTGTGAGAGCACTAACATCACTCCTTAGAGGCCAAGGATACCCCTCTAGAGTTTATGTGTGGTACTTTGAGGCATTGTTCATGGATCTAGATGACTCAAAGATTTATTTAGAACCTAAGGCATGGCCTTCTTCCCTATATCATTTCCAAGACCTTGAGACACATACCTACTACTCAAAAACACCTAGTGGCACTGACATCTCCAACCATAGGTTGGAATACCCTCATAAGGCCTTGTGTGGTTATATGAGGCATCCTTATTGGCCATAGCTCATTGAAAGATTCCTTTAAGGCCTAAAGTTCATGTTTCCTCCATTGACCATGTCAGAGCCCCGAGACCCATACCTAGTGCTCAAGAATGTTAGTGTTACCTATATACCTAATTGGCAAAGGATGCCTTCAAGAGGTCATTTGTGGTGGTTCAAGGTGTCATTTATGAGAAGAATAAGAAGTGGGATGCGAAGAATATTGTAGCAATGATGCAAGAAACAACACCTCCCACCATGTATTACAAGTCTTGTGAGAGAAAGTGACACACCAAGACTGCTGGAAATTACACCTCGATAAATGCCCCAAACACTTCTAAAAGCTAAAAGAAGAAGTAGTTTCACTACCATTCAAAAAGAGGTAGCATTAATTAGTTGCACTACCATTCAAAAGGAGGTAGAATTAATCAATGACATTCCAAAAAAGCAAAAAGATGTGACCAAATTATTTCATGACTATATCCACATGAGACAAGCTAAAGTGGATTACTTGTTTGATCTCGATTCACAATTGAATTTGATCTCTACATAACTAGTTTAAAATATTGTCCTAGAGACTCATGGTCTTCCCTTCCCATTCCCATGTACCTACCTTATCCTCTTGTTTGCATGCACATGCATCAAATTCCCCTTACTAAAGTATACTCTAAACGACACAGTTCAGACTCTTAATGTTGGTCATATTATTCCCATGGTGTTTCATTAATTATTTTTCATTTTTTCCCTAAGGGAAACCCCACAGGATCCTCATCTTCCCTGGAATATCTATATAGAGGGTGGGATCCCCCTATCGTCCCTAGAATATATAGATAGAGGGAAAGATCTGCCCCCTCTTCCCAAAAATATCCAAACAGAGATTAAATCAATCGTAGGCCACAATAGTGGTTGGTAAACTTGAGGGACTTTACCATATTTGAACATTTGACCTACAACATCCTCATCGGAAACATGCCTTAGCGATAGTTATTTTTCATTTATCCCGGTAGTGTCTAAATTTGGTAAACTTAGTGTCTAGCCCTTTCAATTTATTCTCTTTTCTTCTTTGGTAATTTCTCGTGAAGTTGCCTCTGGAGCATAATCAAGTTCTTCATTTGAATCTATACAATATGTATAATTGTCTGAAACATTGAAAACTGGATTGGTGTCTAACTCATTTGTGAGATTAATTTATGATTGGACTTCTTGAATATGTTTTGCAAGTAATTTAGAATATTTGTTAATATGCTCATCAATTGGCAACTCCATTAAATCCACAAATTTTTTTCGATTCCTTTCTTGAATAATTAGGAAGGCTCATTTTATTGTAGTTTCATTCACACTATAATTAGGAAATCTCATTGTGTCCATCAATCTCCAACAATACTCCATAAGAAGTTTCCTAGGTCACTCCCATTTACCACCTTTGTTTACACATCAATTTGTGGATGCAAATAAGCATAACTATAGGGAAAATTGTTGCCTAATTTGTGACATGATGTTCATAAAAAATTACTCGAAAAATGAGTATTGATGTCACTTGTTATTGCTTTGGTAAATCCATGCAAACATACCACTTCCTTAAACAACTTTGTATTGACAACTTCGTTTGTCTTATTTTAAGGAATAAAATGGTTCATTTTATACAATCTATTAACACCAACAATAACAAAATGGAGTCATTACTTCTTCTTATTTGAGTCACTCCCAACACAAATTCCATTGAGATGTCTTCCCAATGTCTATTGGGTATTAGTAATGAAAAATACAATCCTATTTTTTGAATTTCCTTCTACATTTGGTCTTCCTACAAGGCATTAGGATTGTCAACTTCAAGAACTAATAAACAACTACAAAGAATTCATCATTTTTTGTTGCATTGTTAGTAATATTGTCAAAATATCTATGGATATATATTTCTATAGGTGTGAAGGAATGGTTAAATATGTGTGTGAACATTGTCTTTTGTTGGTTGATTTAGCAATATCACACCATGACACAAACCTTGTTGTTGTATTTCTCCACATTGGTGTAGAGGCGAGGCCAAAAACAATTTCTACAATATTTCCACTAAAGTTTTGTAGGTGCTAAAATGACATGTTGACTTGTAATAATGTGCCTCCTAGATGTGCTTATCACACTCAACTCTTATTGGAGCACACAAGTTTTTAAGGAGGTTTAACAAGTTGTACATAATTGTCCTTAGAGGAAATATGAACGCATTTACATAAATATTGGGTCTATGGTGTATTAACACTGCCAATTCAATGTACTCTAACATGAGCAAGGAGCCACCTAGCCCCTCTCATGCCCAATAATCCCACTCACACCATGTGGGTCGAGTTATTTCAATGGAGGGTGATTTTTTGTTGTGGGAATATGTTGAATATTGAGGAGGTCGATTTCTAGATTTGGGGGGGACGAGTTAGAGAGTTTGGGGCATTTTTTCCTCCCTGTTGGAAAATTTGTGGCTACATGAATAGTATTGTAATTTGTGGGGGCGATTTACTCACATTTGGGCACACCAGCACATTTGTGGGGGCGATTTACTCACATCTAGGAGATTTCCCTCTCCTTCCAACACAAAATGGAACTAACACAAACTTATAAAAACAAAAAGACTATTCTTGCATTAACAATGTAAATTCATGAAGTGTTCAAAGTTACTCACCATCCTCGCCCTCGCCCTTAGTGTCAACGTCACTTGATCGATTTTATAGATGGCCCTCGACAGGTGCAACTATTTCCTTCTCTTTTGTGTGCCCTAACCTCCTCTGTGTGCCCTAACCTCCCCTCCTTCTCGTTGTCCACTGTGTGCCCTAACCTCCCCTCCTTCTCCTTGTCCACTGTGTGCGCTCTGCTCTCTACTACATGTGCCCTCCTTCTCCTCTTTGTGTTCCCTCCTTCTCCTTTGCGTGTGTGCCCTCCTTCTCCTTTGTGTGTGCCCTCCTTCTCCTCCGCGTGTGTGCCCTCCTCCGTTGTGTGTGCCCTCCTCCTCTGTGTGCACTCTCCTTCTCCTCTATGTGTGTGTCCTCCTCCTCTGTGTGTGCCCTCCTCCTCTCTACTTTGTGTGCAACCAAGTGTTGATCCATCTAATGAGCATGAGAGTTAGTTCAAATGTGCTTTGTTTTTTTTCTTCAAAACTATGTTTTGTTATTTGTTTATTTTTTGGTTTTTAT
>JASDQU010506554.1:88966-116516 GCA_032191745.1 Picea mariana
TATGCAACTGTGTTGGTACCAAAAATGTATATTGGCATGATAACTTATCTTCTTGTTTTAACGAGTGTAGGTACCACCAAATAGGTATCCGTCGGATATATCTTCCTCAAGTGATGATCAAGATATACTAAGAGAGGTTGAAAGTGAGACGTGTTGTACTAGATCTACCAGTTCTAGATCAACTAGGTGTTTTTGAGTATTAGGTATGTGTCTCAAGGTCTTGGAAATGATATAGGGAAGAAGGTCATGCCTTAGGTTCTAAAGAAAGCTTTGAGTCATCTAGAGCCATGAACAATGCCTCAAAGTACCACACATAAACTCTAGAGGGGTATCCTTGGCCTCTAAGAAATGATGTTAGTGCTCTCACAAGGTTTTGAGCATTAGCTATGGGTCTTAAGGCCTTGATATGGTTGAGGGGGGAACCCAAGGCTTAGTTGAAGTACAAATCTTCTAGGCATCCATGGCCAAACATGACACCTCAAACTAGCACACCCAATCTCTCAAGGTTTTATGCAACTTCTAGGGCTCAAATTTCATGAATGACACCTCAAACCACCATAGATGACCTCTCNCTCAAGGGTATCTTTGGCATTAAAGTGGGAGTATGGGCATCAATAGGATATTTTGAGCATTGGCTATGGGTCTTGGGTCTTTGGACAATATCGAGAGAGGAAACCCCCTCCTTCCATGTCATTGTCTCCTTCACAGTCTTCCATATAGAAGACCACAACCCTTTTCTTTATAGTTTGTACAACTTCATCAAAACCATTACACCCTATGCATATAATGGATTAAACAACAACTCGGTCATCTTGTAATATCTGTCACAACCAACCCCAACATTATTTCCAACTCGAATCTTTCCTCCATTCCCCACAAACCACTAAAGGCGCTTTCCAAATATGTGAAATTTCAGGATCATGGATTTCCAAACTATCAATCCCCACTCGAACTCTTTGATGGGTCTCAAATCCAGTTCTCCACTGAGCGTCGGGGGATATGAAAATATATGCAACTTTATGCAACTTATGAAACTATATGCAACTATATTGCAACCATTTCGTATGCAACTATATTGCAACAATTTCGTATGCAACTATATGCAAATATGCAACTATATGCAACATGAAACTGTATGCAACTATGCAACTTATGCAACTTTATGGAACTTATGCAACTTTATGCAACTTTATGCAACATGCAACAATAACTTATCTTCTTTTTTTAACGAGTGTAGGTACCACCAAATAGGTATCTGTCGGATCTATATTCCTCGAGTTATGATCAAGATATAGTAAGAGAGGTTGAAAGTGAGACGTGTTGTACTAGATCTACCGGTTCTAGATCAACTAGGTTGGAAAAGGTAAGGAAAATATTTTGTATACGCATGCAATTTTTTATTGCCAATGGAAGGTCGTGTAATTATGATGCTGAGAGCATAGGTGACATTGAGTTTCCCTTGAGGTATAAACATCTAGTGCAACGATGGGCACGTAAGGAGCTACCTGAAGTGGACACAGATCTCTTCATCAATGGGAGGATGTATCACATTGCTCCTTCGTCCTTACATGGATTGGGATTGTTTTCCATGGATGGCATAAAGGTCGGCTATGGCACTGTAACTGAATTGATGGAGTATGTCGGACCATTATACAAATACAATCATTGGTTGATGTTGGTCCAATATACGTGAAGTATGTGGAGATACAGAGTTGTCGCAAATTATATACAACTAATAGATAACAAACAAAATAAAGGGGCAACTATGTATATTGATGAAAGGCCAAAAGCTACTGGAAACATTGTGGGCTTTATAAATAGTACATGACCAGTGGAAACAACTAAGAAATGGAATTGCATATTTGAGGGACGCGAAGGAAATCGTATATTTATATGTGCAACAAAAACAATAGTTCTAGGTGAAGAATTGTTGATCGATTACAACTTAAATTGAATAGATGGAGGGGGTGTGACTATGGGGGTAAATATATTACATACCATTCAACTCAACTTTTGATCAATCATTGTTACAATGTATCGCTGCAATATTTCAATTTTTTACTCCATAAAATTTTTACAATTACTTTCATAACTCTTGTTGATTAATTTATTGTTTCAACATCTATCCAGGGTGATCGTGAGATATCGCAGGCTACATCTGTCCAGGGTGACCGTGGAAAGGCACCCATTGTGCCTCAGCATGTAAATTAAAAGTACAGTAACAACTTATGACTACAACGTCAACTAAATTTCAGAAATTTCATTATTTTTTCTGATATTACTGCAATATTTCATTTTTTTAATGTTACAAGTGAATTTCATAACTTTTATTGATTGATTTATTGTGTCAACTTATGTCCAAGGTGATCGTGGCAGAAAATCACCCTCTACATCTATCCAGGGTGACTGTGGAAAGGCACCCGTTGTGCCTCAACAGGTAAATGTTAAATACAGTAACAACTTATGACTACAACAACTAAATTTCTGAAATTTCGTTATTTTTTTTTCTAATATTACTGCAATATTTCATTATTTTAATGTTACAGATGAATTTCATAACTTTTATTGATTGATTTATTGTGTCAACTTCTGTCCAGGGTGACCGTGGCAGAAAATCACCCGCTACATATGTCCAGGGTGACCGTGGAAAGGCACCCGCTGTGCCTCAGTAGGTAAATGTTAAATACAGTAACAACTTATGTCTACAACAACTAAATTTCTAAAATTTCATTATTTTTTTCTGATTCTACTCCAATATTTCATTTTTTAAATGTTACAGGTGAATTTCATAACTTTTGTTGATTGATTTATTGTGTCAACTTCTGTCCAGGGTGACCATGTCCAAAAGTCACCCGCTACATCTGTCCAAGATGACCGTGGAAAGGCACTCGTTGTGCCTCAACAAGTAAATGTTAAATACAGTAATAACTTATGACTACAATAACTAAATTTCTCAAATATTAAAGTTCATCTCATTAATTTTATTCATCAATGTATTGTGGCATGGTCAACGTGGGAAGGCTCCCACTAATGATATTGATAAGGATGAAATATTTTTTTCCACTGACCCAATGACAACTGTAATGAAGGCCTTAAAGAAGGCTAACACAGAATATCTAGGTTTTCTTAGCAAAAGATCCCTGACATGGGAGGACAAGGCAAGAATTGTAGAGCTACAAAATACAATAACTAATTTAGGGGTAAGTAGCATCTTCACATATTTTTTTCAACTATGAAAATTTCATATCCATTTTTTTGTTTCATATTTTCTATATGATCTGATAAAGTAAATTTTTCCATTTGTAGGATTTTTTAAACCCCGTGCGTCGGGAACCTGTCTATCTTGAAACTGCTATAGGTAGCAGTGATGGTCCAATGCAAAAACAATGTCAACATAGCAAAGTGAAAGTGAGGCTTTTTTAGCCTCCTGGGGTTCCCCTCGAATCTGTTGATGAGCACAATGATTTCGAACGGCGTGACACACCGGAGCATGGGACTCCACATGACTCCAAAGAGGAACGTACTGTAGATGGAGAGGAAACTATTCTGCATGGAGCAGAACGAATTAAAATCATTGGATCACAAGATGTCACATTTATGGTGGATGACGCATCTGTTCCAATCAAGATTCAAAAGATTGCAGATAATTGTTAATTAATTGATTCATTTTTTTCATGAAATTGAAATGAACATTTGTTGATATTATTATAAATTAATGGATAACATGTTTCTGTAGGAAACAATGTTTTCTATAGAAACTTAAATGTCAAAGCATTGGAGTTGTTTGACCCCACTATTCGCACACGGTGGAATGGCCAAGATAGCAAAAAGAAAGATGATTTAATAGACCACATGGTAAACTTGTTCGGCAACACTTTCAACAAGAAGGTGGTTACAAAGTTATCCGGTGAGAATTTAAAATATACTAGGGCCCAGTATAGGGAGAAATTGCAATTAGACCTCAAGCACGAGCACCCTCCCATGGTTCCAGAGAAAGAGTGGAAGGCGCTAATAGAGGATGCAAAGGAGAACTTGTTTAAAAAACAAGGAATATATCCACGAGCTGGTCAAGCAAGGTACAACACATGTTATATTATCAGTGAAATATGATCATTTATGTTTTTCTTTCCTGTTTTAAGTAGCAATTCCGATATCTAATTTTTTTCAAAGTTTCCATATGTAGGCTACCAAACACCTCCAAATCAACCAAGGCCTGAGTGGAAAAACACGGCCATCATAAACTAGGCCAGGGTGGCTATGGAAAACTAAAAGCTCGAATAGTAATATTTAAATGATTAACTGTGGTTAATATTTATTTAACAGTAGCGAAAAAATATATGTTTTTTTTATTGGTATTTTTAATGGTGTTATGCATTGCAGTTAAATATGTTTGACACTACTTCCACCGTGGATGACCTAAATCTTGGTTACAAGCATGGTTTTAAAAGTGTGATTGAATATAGAAAAATCTTGGGCCAGACTCCTATCTCCCCAGCCACGCAGGTAAATCGAATGAATAAGGAAACCGCAGTAGCATGCTTGTAAAGTCTATTCATATTTTATTATATCACCCTTAACTAAGTATTTATGTTTGTTTTCAAGCATCAGTGCTACCGCAGTAGTGAATCTAGTGGTATTCAGTAGACACCACGTCATACAAGGGTGCACATGTCCAGTGATAGTGTAGAGCAGAGTACCCATTTCAGTATGTATGCTTCAGAATTTGAAATATTTACTGTGATTGTAGATATTTATTTCTTGACTTATACTTATATATTATCTTCTCAAAATTTAAGAGCATGTAGCTCGGGAGGGTGAACTATGAGAGGATCAACCAAGTGGACAAGAAATTAATGCACCAACTATCACAGCTACATAGACAGGTAAAGAGCAATAGTGTAATGTTAATCAAAATAATGAATTAGTTATTTCAATTATATTTCAACATATCGATATGATCATTTTCATTGTTGCAGTTCACGACCCTGAACAGATGCCTCGATGTCCTTCTCAATGACGTACCATAAGTATGGTACATGAGCGCACACAAACAATAGAAGGACAAGGCACACAAAATACAATGTCCTTGGATGATTATGATACCCCAATTGTCAATTTTATGAATGTAAAAACACATAAATCAAAGAAAAATTAGAGGTATAAATTCATGAATTGTATTTGGATGTGTATCGATGTTTATATGTTCATATTCTTCAATGTTTATATGTTCATATGTTTTGATGACTATCCTAGTTATGCATGAATGTCTATATGTTTTCTATATAAACAAAATCATTTGTTGGGTATGGGGAATTGAGAGAAATGTGAGGGGGGGAAGGGTCCATATGAGCTTCCACCTTCATTTGGTTGGCCCTGTTTAGTAGATAATAACATATTCTCAAAACAAAGAGAAGCTCATTAAGGTATGTGACCACTTAATTTTTTTCTAGAGTATTTTACATAACTAAATTCATGTTTATTTGCTTATATAATAATTACTCATATAAAGAATTTGTCTTTTATGATTCATGTAGGTCTTGGTGATGGAAATGCATCTCGTGGACAATTCTTATCAAGTTGTATGGGAAAATGGATCTGGAGAAAGGACAATGAAAAGGTAAGGGTTTTGACGTGTTTTTTTATTATATTGGCACGATAATAAATCATTTCATCAACAACCTACAACTCCCCCTCGTCTAGTTGTATACTACAATTCCCTTTCCCAATATGCTATTTGGATACTACAATTCACCTTCCCACTATGCTATGGGAAATGCATGACAATGTTGCATCTAAGTATAACAATATAAGAACTCTTTCTCCAACCACTAAGACAGATTTTTGTAAGCCTTTTGACACTCTAACTCTTCATTTTCAAAAATGTACATTACTAAGACGGATTTTCATAAACCTTTTGACATTTATGATTAGATGATTTGTGGCCACCCTTCACAAGGTGTTTTTATCGTCAAGTTATTTTTCAAATTTAATATGTAGATATTGATATATATATGCCAAGTTCCATGTGGTGTTTTTATTGTCTAATTTATTTGTTATTGTCAAGTTATTTGTCAAATTTAATGTGTAGATATTGCATATATGCCAAGTTCCATGTGGTGTTTTTATTGTCTAATTTATTTGTCCAAATTAATATGTAGGTGGTTGTACATTACATTGAGTGTACACTCTTTACCTAGCTAAAATTTTAACGATATATCAAGAACCCTAAAGAGGTATTTCAAATATAATTTTGGTTTACTTATAGTTTTTTTATAAAGAAGTATAACTATTTTAGAGAACCCCCATATACAAAGTCTCTATCCATATCCTCATTGTGGAAAATAAATTAGAAAATATCCCTCACTTCATTCATTTCCATAATCCTAACCTTATTGTTATCCCTAGTCCAAATCCTAGTTCCTATTAAACAATTCATGAGGCTAATCCCAATAATCTAGACCCCTCCTCTCATCCCACATGTTAGTGAAAGTATTATAAGGATCCAAAGGACACTACTACAAAATGTTTATTCTTATAATAATAATTCACATCCAAATCCTTGTACATAGATGAGAAATCCCTTGATGATCCTAGGGTACACCAATCTTTGGACACTTCTCTGGAACAAAAAATAGTCCCTATTCCAAACTCTATTGAAAAATATCCCTCATTACTCATAATGACGATTGAAATTTATTCCCCTCTCTAAGTCTCCTTTTTACTCATAATTGTTAGATCAAAGACCAACTTGCCACTATAATCCTTAACAATTGTAACCAAAATAATCGCATTTTCGATCACTCCTCACCCCTCTCATTATCATTAGGTCTTTTTACAATAGGACGAAACTCGTCTTCTCATTAATAAACATGGTGGAGTCACCCTTGTCATAGGGATTTTTCAAGAGAATGTTGAATGTCATGTATCTCCCCTTGATTACTCTAATATACTCTTGAACATATCATATGAACAAAAATGAAATGCTTTATAAGATGTCCATTGAAATACCTATCAACTCTTTAAAGATAACAGAACCTATGAACTCATATTTATTGCAATATCGTTTCTATGTAATGATGTGCCCAAGACATCCTACATAAATATCTTTCTCTCTTAGTTGTAACTCACATCCAACCATTTCGTATGGTTTCACTTTCTCTCTTCCACACATTCCAAATGATACCTTCTCATCCTTCTACCCAATCAAAAACAATGAAATTCTTTATAAGATGTTCATTGCAATACTTATCAACTCTATAANTCTCATCTCATATGGTTGCATTATCCCTCTTCCCAACTCTCTAAATAATACATTCTCATCCTTCTACCTGGATGCACTCTCACTCTGTTATTCTCATTCTAAATCCCAAACCTCCCCAGTGATTTTTAACTCAATATTTTTTTTTCTACCACGCATCAATTAACAAAATACATATATGATCTATTATACCTAGTTCCATAATTGCTTGCCCTTGTCCTCTCGCTGGATACAACAATGAGGTAGCCCCTTGCTCTTCTATGCCTTCTATTTTTCTTATCTTTCCATTAGTTTTCAAAATCAACATTTGTTAACGTTAAAAAGGTCCCATGTCTTAACACGCTTTTATCAAGTTGAATGAAGCCTTGTTCCTATTGGGAGTTTTTATGGGCTAGCTTAGACTTCCCATTATCAACTCTAGCCACTTCTTACCTGGTAGCACCCAATATTACCTAGTTCTCCCCTTGTCTTCTTCCTCTCCTAGTGTTCCATGCTCTCCTACATCCTCTTCCTCTTTTCCTAGTCCTTCAAATTCTTGGGGAAAGTATTGCCTCTCCTCCTTAGCTCTTCTTCCTTACACCCCTTTTTCTCCATTTTCATTTGGTCATAATATCAATGTGTCTCTTCTAGGTCATTATCTCAAGAAAGGCCCTACTTAAGATAACCTCTACCTAGTTAGAATCAACTATCACTTCTTTGGTCACTTTTCCAAGATGTCCCCCTTAATGGTCACATTCCATAACTTGCAACTATGGAGCCCTTCCCAATGGTGACATCATATCTTCCTTTGATTCTCTCTCCTCCACTAGTATACCATTGGCATTTTTCACCTCTATGCTTTCATTGAACTTAGGTTGATGCATGTCGCCTCCTACGCTTTCATTAAATACCCCATTGATGTATGCCACCTCTCATTATTTCACTAAATCTAGGCTATCATGTGTTTCTTTTGTGTTTTTGATGACTCTGTATTACTATTTTATGATTCCTATTATGCTCACACTCTCCAGATTATTGTATGTCACATGGGACTCATGCTATGTCCTTGACTAGTGTATGGCGCCTTAATGACTACACTAATCCTAGAACAATGTATGTCATTTGTTACGCTCACTTTAAATCCAAGTTTCCATATGTCACATTTATTCTTGTGATAACCATATATTAGAGTGTGTTTCCTCTCTCACTCATGTTCACTCTTAGTCGGTTTATGTCAACTCACGCCTTTTTCCAATGTCATGCCAGTGTCATCAACTTCTTTCTCTTGCTTTTGTTAGAACTACCCTAACACCACAACCTCCCATCTTTACCTTTTCATCTATCCTCCATAATTTCCATAAGATATCATGTTGTTAATCCTACCTCACTTGTGGTAATATGCCAACCTCTGTGATGTAGGTATCTAGCTAAACATGTTCCTATACCATCCTACCTCACATATAAGTAAGTGCAAGTATCTCCTTGTAACTCTTAATCTTATCAATGATTTTATAGTTGAGATGTTATTATTATTGTTAGACTCACTCATGGTTTACTTACATGTTCTAGTTATTGTTCCATTGATACAATAATTAGAAATTGCTCATCTCTACTCTCCTAATTTAGCCATTGCATCATTTACATGATAGTTATGATTATTTATTTTTATTTCATTATTTACATTTCATAGTTTAGTTTCTATCATTCTTATGAAGTGATTAAATTTGCTTGTTCCCCCATGTCAAAATTGTGTGTTTAACATGCAATGTTTGTCTACCAATCTTTCTTTCTCATGTGTCTTCTACTTGCCTAACATTACACTAATCCACATGGAACAACTTGTAGTTTTACCTTACACTAATTCTCAAGGCATAGGGGTCTTCACATGTAACATGGGATATATAGGCCTACTTGATGGAGGATTATATCACAACAACAATGTATTGGCCTACATTGCAAAGACCCTCATATTACCGCTATATAATTTCTTGCATTGCTCATTCTTTGCATCTTGTTATTATTCGCATCTTATGGATAAAATTTCTTATAAGGTGAGGTAAAATGTATAGAATCTCCTTTGTTCATAAATTATCTAGCATTCATTCTTTGGTTACTAATTCCCTTCAATCCTCCCTAGTTCATTACAAATCCCTCTAGGATCGCCATCAAGGCTTTTTCTAGTTTCAAATTGGTGACTGACTTTGGTTGTATATGGACAAACAATATTTTAAGGGGTAGCATCATAAAAAACTCAAGCCTATTTGCTATTGTCCCTATATTTTTCTTCAATATATTAATGAAAATGGTTGTCATTAGTATTTCCCTTCCTGTCTAGACATCCATAATATCATTTATTTCAATCATCTCAAGCTATATGAGCCATCTATTATGGAAGAGGAAGTTCAAGTTTTCCACTTAGCAGATAATATCCCTACACTAGTGGACCTACACACCTGCTACACTTGTCATCAATGAATTACTTCCTATCTTGTTGAATGCCAAGGTCACCATCCCACTCAGGACAAATCACTATCCTAAGTTGTTTTTAAAAATAACTTATTGCATCTTGTTGAGAAAGTGGAGTCACTCTCTACTAAAACATGAAGGAACTAACATGCCACATTTGCATGTTATAATTAATTAATATTGATAATTCATTGTACAAGTAAATAAATGCATGTAGAACCTAGAACATGGTGCACTTTTGTTTTATCTTAATGTCAAGGGTAGCTAAAGTTCACTATCAAAATTGATCCTTTGCAAAAAGCACATAAAGATATTGCTAGAGAAATAAAGGATAAGAAATGTAATATGGTATACTATATTACAATGTAATATGGTATTACCATATTACATTGTAATATGGTATACCATATTAGAATTACCATATTACATTGTAATATGGTATTGCCATATCTCATGTAGTTTTTTTGTTTTTTTTAAACTTAAAGGAAGCGTCGCAATATCAACGATAGTTCGTCGCACTTTGTAACGGTTTTGCATAGCACATATAGCATCTGCGTTGTAAGGGAAAAAAAAAATTGGAACAAGCATGGCAATAGCGACGAAATTTTGTCACACTTTGAAACGGTTTTGCGTCGGACATATAGCATCTGCGTCGTAAGTTTTGTCTCTACCATCAATTTTTGTCGCTATTTCCATGCTTTTGTGTCGCAACTTTCCATAGTTTTTTTTACATTGGCACGGTTTTGCGTCCCTGTTGCAACGAAGTTTCATCTGTATTGCAATGATTTATAAGGTAAACCTATCTTGATGGTGATGACATGTGGAGGGATAATTTCATCGTTGTTTCCACGAACACCTGGTTCATAGATATAGCGACAAAAAAATAGTGATGCAAAATAGTCTTTGCTTTCGTGGAAATTGTGACGGATAAGTGTGGAAATACCAACAAAAAACCATGGGAAATTTGGTCATATGTAATAGTGTATGGATTTTTAATATTTACAAGATTGTTGAAGTATATGAGAGTTGTATTATGAGAAAGTAGACTTAGGAAGACTTTGCAAGAGGAAGTGTTACAAGTTGAAAATATGTTACAATGCCTACACACCAACTTGTGTGGTTCTATGATAACATCATCTATAAACAAGGCTCTATATTTTATGGTAATCATTGATAATTTTAGTAGAAAAAATGGGTGAATTTCATGTGGATACAAAAAAATTCAAGTGATTTTGATATTTCAAAGCAAAAGAAAAGAAGTAAGATGGTAAGAGAATCGAGCTTCTAAGATCCAACAATGGAGGTGAAAACAAGTCGAGAGAATTTTTCTATGACAAAAGGCCTCTAGAGGTGGTTTACAACTATGTACACACTTGAGTAGGATGGTTTTGTTGAGTGAATGAATCATTTAATTCAAGACATTGCTCTAAAGGCATCAATGATGAATTCTAGATGTAAGTGGTATGTTGTGTTGTGTACTTTATCAATATGAGTCTAACAAAATTTGTGAAGCATATTATGCATGAAAAATAATGGAATGAAATAAAACCTTCAATGAAACATTTTTGGATCAATGTTAGCATTGATTATAGGAATGTACCTCAAGAGAAACAATATAAGTTATTTTAATCATTTGTTAAGTGCTCCCTACTAGGATACAATGAAGAGTAATACATATAGTCTTTAGGATCCTAAAGAGAATAAGGTGGTTATCAACTAAAATGTGAATTGAAATTGAGTGGCAAAGGAAGTTGTTGTAAATTAACAAGAACAAATCCAAAGAGGTATCCAAAAACTATGGATAACTCAATGGCATGTAAATAAGAAACAAATGGAGTGAAAACCTAAAGCATATTACTCCTGAATGAAATAAAACCCTCAATGAAACATTTGTGGATCTTTGGTAGCACTCAGTATAAGGATGTACCTCAAGAGAAACAATAGAAGTTATTTTAATCATATTTTAAGTGTTCCCTACTTGTATACAATGAAGAGTAAGGCATATAGTCTTTAGGATCATAAAGAGAAGGTGGTTATAAACTAAGATGTGAATTGAAATTGAGTGGCAAAGGAAGTTGTTGCAAATCATCAAGAAGAAAGCCAAAGTGGTATCCAAAAAGTATGGAGAAATCAAGGGCATGTAAATAAGAAACAAGTGGAGTGAAAACCTAAATACAAAAACAAGTGGTGAGGATACAACAAAGGAGAAGCTTGCGTATTCAAAAGAAACAAATGGTGGAATCTTCCTTTATGACCACTGTGATGAATGTGGAAGAATTTCATTTGCATGGGGAGCCTATGATAAACCCAAATGGCAGGAAGCCATGAAATCAAAGAAAGATTTGATCAAGAAGCCAAGCTTGTGGCTAAGAGATTTGCACGAAAGAAACAAAAATATTATGAAGAAACACTTACTCTTGTAATAAAGATAAACACCACCATAACTATTTTGGCATTAGTTTATCCCAATGTGGTTGGATTTTCCACCAAATGGATTGGAAGAATGGATTCATTGAAAAAGTCTATATGAAGTTGTTGATTGAGGAAATATTTGTATGGATTGAAACAAACTTTGAGCATAATACTTGAGGATTGATGAGTACCTTAGAGAAGTCATAATTAGGTTAAGTATCTTAGATTCGAACATATTTGTGAAGGAAACCAAAAGTGGACAAATATTGCTTAATTATATATCTGAACGACTTAATTACGATAGGAAGTTTTGCAAAAAGAAATTGTTATCTCACCTAGAGAGGTGAGGTGCATTCTACAACTCAATATCGAAGAGACAATAACTTTTGTTCTATGTCCAAAATGTTGACATCAACATATGTTGGCCCCATATAATATGTTATACAAAATTAAAAATATAATAAAAATGAATCTAATGTGAGAAAAATAATAATCATTAAAATATTTATGTATATAAAAATAAAAATAAACACTATAAAAAAGGAATCATGTGAACTATAGAAAAAGATGATGCATGAGCATCGCAAGGCGTGCAAGCATAGCCAGCAGCAAGAAAGCGCGGAGATAAGAGACAACTGGAAAAGCACCGAGCACATTTTTTTGAAAATGTTTTGGAATATTAATGAAGTCATTAAGTGGAGGCATGCTTGTATTATTGTAAAAAGTACCTTGAGCGATCCACTCTCGTCCATAGTAGATAGGAGCCTTTATGTGTAATGAATGTAGGTAGATAGAATTTAATGCTTAGATTAGAAATTTTTAGAGCGCAAGAGGGAAACGGGATATAGACACCCTCATTGTATAGTGGAAGGATTGTTATGTCAATAGAGCAAAGAGCATAGGAGAGCAGAAGCAGAGAGCTGTAGTTGAAAACACCCATGTACAGAGATTTGAATTAATAGAAATAGCTTCAGTTCAAATTCATGGTGTCGTATTTGTTTTATGTGTATGCATGTTGAGTGTTATGCTCATGGATGTTTACTTTCTATATACATTTGCTTTATATGTTATGTATATGATTTCATGCTTTGTGTTTGAAGTCTGAGAGAGAGTGAGGAGTGAGTTTCAATTGTTTCTCTGCCTGAGTGAGTAAAATTCCTGCAAGGAGTGCAGTGAAGTTTGTCCGCAAGGAGTGCGTTGACATAAGTCAGAGTTCATCTCTGCAAGCTCAGGAGAGATAACACGGTTCTCATTCTCGCAAAAGTGCAAGTTAAGCACAGGAGTCGTGCAAGGAGTGTGCAGGCTAAGTGAAGTCCCAGTGTTTGCAAACTGAGGGAAGTTGTGGAAAGACTACTGCTGCAGGGAGTGCGCAGAGTCGAAGGACTTCAATTCTTTGAAGTAATTGAAGGATTCACTACAAGGAGTGCGTGCGGGTGTCTTCTTTAAGACTTGGAGTTGGAGAAAGCTCAGGAAGGATAGGGTCTTCGCAATTGTCGAAGAAAATCATAGAAGGTTGGTGCCTTGAAGCGTTGTGAGGAGGTGCAGCGACGTTGTTGCAGGAAGGAGAAATTTCATGGAAGAACACCGTGTTCATTTCATGAAAATCGTCAAGGGAGCTTTGGATGGTCGGAATTATCTGAGGGGAATTCACGAGGTTCTGAGGACCGTCAGATCTTGCAGAGGAGCAAGGAGGTTTATAGTGAGTGTGTTTTTCATTTAAGTTCAGGGAAGAACAGAGCCGTAGGATTTGAGCCAACAGGGTCGTCAAATCACTCACATATTTCGCATCTCGGGGTTTCGGGAGGTGAAAGGTCGAAACCTTTGTAGCGAGATTCACGAACTGGCGAAAGGCAAAGTCTGGAGATAGTGAAGGGATTGGAGCCATTCATTGGAAGGAGGACATGTGTCGCGAGATCACCCGTCTCAGGGACTTGAATATCAAGGGTCCGAAGGAGAAGTTTTCAACTTCGCGAGTGGTGAAGCTGCGAATTAATCTAAGTCGTCCATCGGAGGAGGACAGGTGGTAGATATCTAAAGATCTCGTGAACTCGGAGGTTCGCAGGGTGAGAGCCCAAGAATTGAGCACTCCAAGTCACGAGAATCGAAGTCACGAAGCCGCGAAGTGCCGAGAGCTAGCACGAGGGACACGTGGTAGAACTGCACAGTGGGGCTAGGAAGTGGACTAGCGGACACACATCATATATTTGGAGGAGTCTGTTGAAACAGATTTGGAATTTTTTATTCTTAAGGATAAAAGATTTGTAATTTTTGAGTCCTTGCGTTTTTCGGATTTCTTCAAACAAGAATTTCGTCACCTATAATTTTGTGATGTCTTTTATTGTTTATTTTTGGAAAATGAACGGAAAAAATCTAAACAAATATAAGTTTTCAAAAACTCTTTGAAAAAATATTTTAAACGGGCAATAATTTAAAATTTACGAATTTTAATTTAAACCTAAAAAAATCAGGATTCGGGGTTTTGCGTAAACAAATGTTTGATGCAAATTGAATTGTGAAACCCCGATCCCCGATTTATCGATACTTTAAGACTTAATGAAAACATAAATTACTTAATTCTTAATTAAAAGGGTTTAAAGGTTAAGTTAATCACGTCGCGATATCGAGATTCGCGGTTTTATAAGATCATATAATCTTGTCATCGTGTTTCCCGATTCCCCGATTTCGCGATACATTCGATCCTTAAGTAAAATTTTAAATTAATCTAATCGCTGTTAAGAATGATTATGAGTTAATAATTATTTCGCGATTTCGAGATTCGCGGTTTTATGAGATGCGTGTTTCTTGTCATCGGATTTCCCAAAATCCCGATCACAAAAATCCCGACTCATAATTCACTTTTGAAATAAACGATATCTGTTTTGGCATTAATTTTTTATTAATAAGATTGATTAAGATAAGTTAAAACGTGTTTTAAAGAAACAGGTCATCGCCATTTCGCGATTTCGGGATTCACGATTCCATGAGAGCACAAACTCATGTCATCAGATTTCCCGAAATCCTGATTCCTGATTTTTCGATTAACGATTTCCCGAGAAGGTCTAATCTCAATTAATTAAAATACTAAAAACATTTAATTTAAAATAATACATCGCGATTTCGGCAATCGGGGTTCTTCGATGACATATTTCTTCGACATCAAAAGTGTCGAACCTCTGAAAATCAGGTTTTCAAATTTAACTCAAAATTAACGCTAATAATCATCTTTCTAAATAGGTTTTAAAGTTAATCCTTTTTAGTGGTCATTAATGCATCATGGTCCGATTAAGTATGTTTCTCATTTATTTGAAAATGACGAGAAATCCAAAGTACACACATTAAATACATATCCCCGAAAATCTTTTCTGCATTATGAGCATTTATTTTGTAACAAAGGTACGATTCTCACTATGAGTAAGATATATTCAAATTAAAAGATCGAACGTTTGTATTTTGATTTCAAAGCTAAGTCTTCTCATCTAATCTATGTGACAGATTTTCAAGCTTAACGCAGAGCTATGGCACCCAAAAAAGATCCGAAGAAAAACGAAGATCAACAAGAAGGCGTTATTATTTCTAATACTACTCCACTCGGCATACACTCCATCAAATCGTGGACTGGAATTTCCGAAAATCTGGAGGATGAGCTTAAATATGTAGCCTCTGATTCGGAAAATCACCTCTGAGATATTGCCAAGTCTGAGCTTCATAAGGTTGTTGCGCGTCCGAGACTTGTGTCATATACAGATATGATTGGTTGGGCTCTGGATAAAGTGGATATCCCAACAAGAAGAATTCTTAATGAGCAAGGATTTTTCATCGGCTCATTCAGGCCTGAGCACATTCAAGCAATGTATAAGCTCTCGCCCAATTATAGACACACCTTTAATTCTGAGTTTTTAGCCGAGTTTCAAAGAAAAGAATGCATTGAAGTGGGCCAAACATACCCTGACATGATTAAAGGATGGGCCAGGGATGAAAATAAGTTTAGGGCTGATGTACACGGGATTTATGCCACAGCTTCCTTAAACAAATATATGTTTTATGTAGCAATGATGTTATGTAGACTTTTCGGGAGAAAGGATCCTTGTCACTTTCATGCAGACTGGACACCTTTCCTAGAGGAAGTTTCGGAAGGACACAGTTTTAACTGGCATAAAATTTTGTCAAATAACCTCACAAAAGAAGTTGCAAAGTATAAAGAAGCCAAGTCAAAAGGACAACCAATGTCATTTTATATGTCTTCTTATATTATGGATGCCATTTGTTTTATGACTCCTTTCCCATTAATGAATTGGAGTTGGAATATTTCTTGCCCAGAGCCTGTTCACAAATACCACTCAGCCCTCTGGGAAGAAAATGCAAAAGATGTTTTTTATGATGTTTGTCATTATGTAATTATACCTCTACACAAAATATTCTTTGGATGCGAACCCCCTCGCATTTCTAATACAGTCATAGAAAGTCTCAAATCAATTGTCGACTAGTTTATTGAGGAAAAAATTTCCTATGTAAGGGTTTATGGTTGTTCCATTCCGCCTCTTCGCTCCTGAAGTTTTTACCAGATAGATTGGTATGCAGAGAAGTGGCTCATCAGTTAGCCAAGGGTGGTATTGGCTTAGAATTGAAAGCCCTTCAAAAAAAAGCATGGCCATCTTTCCCTGTTCATATCGAGAAATTTACTTTATTAAACATAGGTCATTCTAAATCAGAGACCGAGTCATTGGAGGAAGTTAAATTAGTAAACATCAAGCATAGAAAACATGACCCATACCAAATAATTAGTCGGCATTACATACACTGTAATTTAAAAGCATATGATCATGAAGTTTCAATTTATGATGATATTTTCAAAGATGTTAAATCTTATGAGGAAGTACAAAACAGAGTACAGGCCTTGTCACCTAATTCACAGGTGGGGTTTGTATCTTTTCAAAAACATAGGCGGAGCTACCTGCCGAAGATTTTACAAGGTGAAATGTCAACTTCATTGCCAGAACAGGAAGGAACCCCTCCAGGGTTTGAAACTGGTACTTAGGATAAGCCAAGTGACAAAGATAAGTTGAAAGATCCTGAAATATCTCCTCAAAACACAGAGGAATCTCATACATAAGAACCAGGGACAGAGAAAGGGAAAGGACTCGAAACAAGTCCAATAATTTTGGATGACATTCCAGAAAAGATTGGAGGAACTATTTCAAAGGAACTTGGTAGCCCCATTACATCTTTAACTCCACTACAGTCTACTTTTGGAACCCCTCAGGAAGGAGTTCTATATGTCAGTGATTTGGAACCAATTTCAAGAGATGAAATCCCCCCATCTGATTATTTTTTCAGCAAAAAGCGAAGAGTTGTTTTGAAACAGGAAATTCATCCTGTAGGAGAAAGATCAATTAAGAAGCATAGAGTTATTATTGATGGGAAGAAACTCAAGGAAGGAGAGTTCGCTACAGAGTTAGGAGGGACAATGGGTGCTATAGCATCGGCTAATATATATTTTGTGGGAAATCTAACCACTATGCTTGAGCAGAAAGATCAAGAAATAACCCAGTTGCAAGACAGACTAAAGGAAAATGAAAGAAATATTGGTTGGGGAATACAGAAGGGTATAGAACAAGCTAGACTCAAAGATATGCAAGAAATCCAAAAGTTGAATAAAAACTTGGATGAGGCAAAACATATGATACAAGTTACTCAAGAACAGGTTCATAAGCTGGGTGAAGAAAATAATTTTTTACAAAATAAGATTATTGCAATTGCTAACCAGGTAATAGAAATCAAACATTTCAGGATGCAAGCATCAGAGATATATGTAAAAATAGACGAGGAACAACAGAAAGTATTCTGTAATCTGGAAATTATCCAGAACTATTTTTAGGAATCAAATAGATCCATGGAGAAGGTATTTCAGAAAGAAAGAGAAGTCAAAGCAGCGAGGAATACTTTTCAAAAATCAGTGGCTTCTTCACAAAAAGAAGAAATTGGAAAAACTCAGAAATTATCCATTTCTGAACAGGTAAAAGGAGACATAATGATAAAAGTCTGGGAATCAAAATTGGCTGAATATAAAAGAATTATAAAAGAAGTTAATGAAGATTGTCAAAGAATCTTCAACCTTTTTGAAAAAGATTCATTAAATATCAGGACAGATGGTTGTTCTGGGTTATTGGGAGAAATCGACATTGCCAGATATCAACTAAAGTCGAGAGAAGAGCTCGAAGAAAAGAAAGCAGAAATGTCAAATATTAGATTGGTCAACATTACAGAAATAAATAAGTGGATGGTCAATTCAAGTTTAAAGTTGAAAGCAATGAAGTTTATAGAATCTTTGATAGAAAGTAAATTGCCAGAATTACAGAGGAGATTTTTCTCTTTTGAAGCTAATGAGATACCTGAGGCTCCCAGGATCTTAGTAAGATTTTTGGGAAAATGTGTTCAATGCATTGAAAAAGAGAAAGAAAGTTCGTCAACACTAAGTTAGAACTTTTTAAATGTTTTTATTCATTAAAATTTTGAAAGAGATTGTAAACGGTTGACATTATTTTATGTAACCGTAATATTAGGGGGGTGGTTAGTTACCAACGAGAAACTTTGATAAGAATGTATAAATATAATTTCAAGAATCGGAAATGGGGCTTCAGAAATTTTGGAGAGGGCCACTTTTGTAAAGTCAGTTTTGAAGTTCATCGGAATATAAATCACAAACAAGATTCTGGATCCTACAACTTTGTAACTCTGTATCTTCCCATGTTTATCACGCTTTGTTAAATTTTCCATTTTNAAATTACAGTCTTTCCTCTGAAAGAGGGCCACTTTTGTAAAGTCAGTTTTGAAGTTCATCGGAATATAAATCACAAACAAGATTCTGGATCCTACAACTTTGTAACTCTGTATCTTCCCATGTTTATCACGCTTTGTTAAATTTTCCATTTTAAAGTGTTTTTCTAACAAGTAAATCAATTTGAATTCATATACATTGTTGTTTATTATTTCAGATTGGTTTGGATGTTGAACGTATTACAGTCTTTCCTCTGAAATTACTTTAGTAATTTTAAGACCTATAAAACCTTTTGTTCCTTAATATTTAACTCTGTTAGAGATTTTGTTTTTCTCCCATCATCGTTAATTGAAATATAAGATTCTTTGTTGATAAAGGCCTTATATTTCTCTGTATTGTGTTTCATTGTTTACAATTTCAAAATTGTTGCAAAACTAGGAAACAACGTTGAATGTGCCTTTACATTACTTTTGTAGATTTTAAAATTGTTTTCATTGATCTCATCTCTGGAAATCTGAAGTAACAAATTGATTAAAAACCCATTTTATAAACCTTTAAATCTTTATCATCCATGACTGTCCCTAATAGCAGACAACCTAACGTAGAACCGGGCCTTCAGAATCAAACCAGCATTGCCCTAAGTTTATTTAACACTATTTTACAAACAGCGACTAATAGGGATGAACTAGAATGATCATGGGCTGCTATTGAACATGACATTAGCATCCAAGAGCAACAAGAAGCGAGACAGAGACAGTTGAGAAATTGAATCTGCTCTTACCTTTCTTTAAATTCCTTAATTCCAAATCTTTCCTTTAAATCATTATCGGATGCCTTGACGGTATGTTGTATAGCCTTAAAACATAAACTCAGGAACAATGGAGTCAACACCCCGTTGACCTCTCGCATCTCGGGTACTTGGGAGAAAAGGGAACGAAGGTTCGAGCCTTTGACTCGCGAAGTCACAAGAAGTGAGAACGAGAGGAGAAAGGTCAAATCTCACCTCTCGAGGGTTCGAGAAAGAAAGGTGCCAAGGCTCGATGGTTGAACTCGCGAAGGCGCAAGAGGCGAAAGGCACTATTGCTTAGCCTAGCCAGGGGTCGCGCAAGGAGGGTGCTGACAAAGAGAGAGTTGTACCCAATTTGTGATCTCGGGTATCGCGAGATCGCAAAGGAAGAGTCGGAGGTCACGACTCGCGAACTCGCGAGATCGCAAACCATGAGAAAGAACCTGTGGATCGATTAGGAAGGGGATTCTAGAAGAGAATCCGAAAGAGAGTCGATTTGGCTCGAAGGGAATATAGAACGATCCTATGAGTGGATCCTCGACTTGAGGGCCGAGTGGGTCTGCACCATCTGGTATCAGAGCTTGGATCTGTTTGTATACTTCAGACAGGGAAAGCGAGAAAGGGAGATTCACCATGCCACCGAGAAGAAAGGACAGGCAAACACCCGATCCACAAGAGGAAAGGGAAATGCCAGAAGGAAGGGGCAGGTAGGTGCAGAATCCAGAAGTGGAAAGAGATCTACATGACATTCGCGCCAGACTTGTGGATGTGGAAATAAAACAAAGGCGCACAGCTGACATTGGAGATGTCAGTGAGTCCAAAAGAGAAGATGACGCTAGACATGAAGAAGAATAAATTGCAGCAGAAGATGCAGCAAATGAACGCCCGATTAGGGTTGTTGCAAGAATGGGTGCTAAGGAAAAAATGGATATTCCAGTATACGAGGGAAACCAGGATGCCGAAAAGCTTCTAGAATGGATTAGAGATCTAGACACATATTTTGACTATGAAGATGTCGAAGAAGACAAGAAGGTTAAACATGTTATCATGAGACTTAAAGGACATGCAGCATTGTGGTGGGATGAACTGCAAGCTGACAGACGCTACCAAGGTAAGCAGAAAATCAAGAGTTGGGATAGGATGATCGTAAAGATGAAGGCTAAATTCATTCCTAGGGATTACCAGATTACTCTGTTTCGAAGAATGCAAAATTTGAGACAAAAACTGATGACAGTGGAGTACACTGAAGAATTCTACAGGCTGAACATCAGGGCAGGTCATCGCGAAAGTAATGATGAAAAGGTTGTCAGGTATATGAATGGCCTAAGATATGAAATTCAGGATGAGATGAGCATGATGACCATCCGAACGGTGGAAGATGCTTATCAAATGGCTCTAAAGGCGGAAGAGAAGCTGAGCCAAAAACAAGGTCAAAGAGGCCGAGGCAAAAGTCAAGCCAGGGGCAAATCAGTCGTCCAAGATAGAAATCAGAATCCTAAGGAAGAATGGAAGAAACCTCAGATTGAGAGAGGTGGAAGTTCACAGAGAGGGCAGCATACCGAACAGAGAGGTCAGTATGTTGATGCAAACATTTTTCCTCGTACTAGAGGTAGAGGAAGAGGAAGAGTTGGAGTGATAAAATGCTTCACATGCGTAAAGGTCGGACAAAAGTCTTATGAATGTCCAGACAAGAAGAAAGAGGAAGGAGAGACTCACATTGTTGAAGCACAGAGGTGAAATGTTGAGGCAGAGGATGTTGAAGGCAGAAGATCGTTGATGATGTGAAAGGTTCTCTTAATGCCATAGAAGGAGGTGGAGAATCCAGTGCAAAGGAACAGTCTTTTTCGAACTGCTTGCAAAACCAAGCACAGGGTATACAAAGTCATTGTGGACAGTGGTAGCACAGATAATCTCGTTTCTACTGAGATGGTAGAGAAGCTAGAGCTGGAGACTATTGAGCATTTGAGCCCATACAGAGTTTCGTGGCTACAAAAAGGACATCAGGTAAATGTCACTAAACAATGTTTAGTCGAATTTAAAATAGGAGGGTATAAGGATGAAATACTATGTAATGTTATTCCCATGGATGTTTGTCATCTATTGTTGGGTAGACCGTGGCAATATGACAGGAATGTGATTCATGATGAGAGGAAGAACACATACACCCTAGAGAAGAATGGGAGAACTCACATGTTGCTTCCAATCAAAGACAAGGAAGTGAAACCCGAAGTAAGCAACATTGTACTTCTCATGAGTGGGAAGGAACTTCTTACAGAGGTTAAGAAGAAGGAGGAATCGCAATTCATTGTGGTCGGGAAGCCTAAAATTGTTTTAACCAGTACAAGGGTAGATGATTTACCAGAAGAAGTTCAGAGACTGTTGGAAGAATTTGCTAACATAGTAGTGGATGAACTACCTCGTTCGTTGCCACCGATCAAAAGTGTGAATCATCATATTGATCTCATACCTGGATCTAGTTTACCAAACAAATCAGTGTACAGATTGACGCCGCAGGAGAATGAAGAAGTCAAGAGACAGGTCCAGGATTTGTTGGACAAGGGGTTGGTCAGAGAAAGCTTGAGTCCATGTGTTGTTCCGACAGTACTCAGTCCGAAGAAAGACGGAGGCTGGAGGATGTGTACTGACTCGAGGGCAATCAACAAGATAACCATCAGGTACAGATTTCCATTACCAAGAATGGATGATTTGATGGATTGCTTAAGTGGAGCCAAAAAAAATTCGAAGATTGATTTGAAAAGTGGATATCACCAAATTCGTATGAGAGAAGGTGATGAATGGAAGACAGCCTTCAAGACAAATGAAGGGTTGTATGAATGGCTTGTTATGTCATTTGGCTTAACAAACATGCCAAGTACCTTTATGAGGTTGATGAACAAAGTCCTAAAGGAGTTCATCGGAAAATTTATCATTGTGTATCTGGATGACATACTGATTTTCAGTAAAACAGAGGCAGAGCATCTGAAACATTTGGATACAGTGATGAAGAGGCTACAGAAAGAGAAACTGTTGATAAATATGAAGAAATTCTCATTCATGAAGACAGAGCTCATTTATTTGGGGTTTGTTATTTCTACAGATAAGTTGAGGATGGATCCAGATAAGGTTGAGGTAATCAAGAATTGGCCGTCACCAAGGAATATCTTTGAAGTTCGAAGTTTTCACGGACTGGCTAGTTTCTACAGAAAATTCATTAGGAATTTTAGTGGAATTAGTGCACTGATGATGGACACAGTGAAGAAGAGACACAAATCTTTTCACTGGACAGAAGAGGCTGGGAAAATCTTCAATTTGCTGAAAAGAAAAATCACGGAACAACCAATTCTGGTGTTGCCTGATTTCCAAAAGACATTTCAAGTAAAATGTGATGCAAGTGGATTTGCAATAGGGGAAGTCTTGAGTCAAGAAGACAAGTCGATAGCATATTTCAGCGAGAAGTTGAATGAAGCCAAGATAAAATGATCCACATATGATAAGGAATTCTATGCTATTATTCAGGCATTAAAAAAATGGAGACATTACTTAATCCTGAAGGAGTTTGTCTCATACAGTGACAATGATGCTTTGCAATTTGTGACTCAACAGGAGAAGTTGAATCAAAGACATGTTAAATGGGTTGAATACATGCAGAACTTTGCTTTTGTAACTAAGCATATTTCTGGAACTACTAACAAAGTTGCTAATGCTTTGAGCAGGAAATGTTTGCTATTGTAGGAGTTTAGAGTCAAAACATTGGGTTTTGATGATCTCAGAGACATGTACAGAGATGATCCAGATTTTAAAGATGTGTATGAAGCAACTGAGAATACAATTCTCAGGGATAGAAGCCAATGAGCAGAATACATGATCCAGGAAGGATTACTGTTTAAAGGTAATCAGCTTTGTATTCCAAAATGCTCCATGAGAAAGAATTTGTTGAAGGAGAAACATAGTGGAGGATTGGCCAAACATTTCTGTCATGACAAGACATTCACAAAGTTGAATGACTCATATTTTTGGCCAGGAATGTGAATAGACATCAAAAGATTCGTGGACAGATGCAGAATTTGTCAGCATTCAAAGGGGAAGAAGAAGAATGCAGGATTTTATCAACCATTACCCATACCTGACAGGTCGTGGGATGCAGTCAGCATGGACTTCATATTGGGGTTTCCAAGGACACAAAGAGGGTTTGACTCAATCTTTGTGGTAGTGAATAGATTTTTCAAAATGGCACATTTCATTCCATGTCAGAAAACCAGTGACGCAACTCACATTGCAAACCTGTTTTTCAAAGAAGTCATTCGACTTCACGGCTTACCAAGGAGCATAGTTTTGGATCGAGACACCAAGTTCGTGGGACACTTCTGGATAACCTTATGGAAAAAGCTGGGAATAAACTTGTCATTCAGTTCATCTTATCATCCTCAGACAGATGGATAGACAGAAGTTGTAAACAGAAGTTTGGGAGACCTTCTAAGGAGCTTGGTGATAGAACACCACAGTCAGTGGGACAATATTCTGCCACAGACGGAATTTGGTTATAATGATTCAATCAACAGAAGCACAGGGCAGAGTCCATTCCATATTGCTTATGGGATGCAGCCAAGAGGATTTTTAGAATTGAGAGATTCAGAACAGGATGCAACTAGGAGTGCTAATGCAGAGGATTTCGCAGAAGCAATGAAGGAACTTCACAGCTAGGTGAAGGAGCGATTGCAAAACTCAAGCCAAGAGTATAAGCGCAGAGCAGATCAACATAGGAGACAACTTCAATTTGAGGTTGGTGATTTGATTTTGGCACATCTAAGAAAGGAAAGGTTCCCGAAGAGGACATATAACAAACTGAAGATGAAGAAGATTGGACCATGTAAGGTCTTGAAGAAATTTGGGGCAAATGCTTATGAGATTGAATTACCTGATGGGATCGGAATTTCTCCGATATTCAATGTCTCAGATTTCTACCCATACAAGGCTGAGGAAGCAGGAACAAGTAATGAACAACCAGAGGTTCAGTGGACTAAACAGATGCTAGTTGCAGAGAAGCCACAGATAGAAAGCATATTGGACAAAAGAGTTAGCAAGAGGACCAGGAGAAAAGAATACTTTGAGTACTTGGTCAAGTGGAAGGGCCATCCAGTTGAAGATGCCAGCTGGGAGAACGAAGTAGAAATTCAGAAGCATGGACAGACTGTGCGTGAGCTCATGGACAGGAGCCCATGAAAATTTTCAAGTGAGGGAGTATGATGCAGGAGCATCGCAAGGCGTGCAAGCATAGCTAGCAGCGAGATAGCGCGGAGATAAGAGACAGCTGGAAAAGCACCAAGCACATTTTTTTGAAAATTTTTTGGAATATTAATGAAGTCATTAAGTGGAGGCATGCTTGTATTATTGTAAAAAGTACCTTGAGCGATCCGCTCTCGTCCATAGTAGATAGGAGCCTTTATGTGTAATGAATGTAGGTAGATAGAATTTAATCTTTAGATTAGACAGTTTTAAAGCGCAAGAGGGAAACGGGATATAGACACCCTCATTGTATAGTGGAAGGATTATTATGTCAATAGAGAAGAGAGCATAGGAGAGTAGAAGCAGAGAGTTGTAGTTGAAAACACCCATATACAGAGATTTGAATTAATAGAAAGAGCTTCGGTTCAAATTCATGGTGTCATATTTGTTCTTTGTGTATGCATGTTGAGTGTTATGCTCATGGATGTTTACTTTCTGTATACATTTGCTTTATATGCTATGTATATGATTTCATGCTTTGTGTTTGAAGTCTGAGAGAGAGTGAGGAATGAGTTTCAATTGTTTCTCTGCCTGAGTGAGTAAAATTCCTGCAATGAGTGTAGTGAAGTTTGTCTGCAAGGAGTGCGTTGACAGAAGTTAGAGTTTGTCTCTGCAAGCTCAGGAGAGATAACACGGTTCTCATTCTCGCAGAAGTGCAAGTTAAGCACAGGATTCGTGCAAGGAGTGCGCAGGCTGAGTGAAGTCCCAGTGTTTGCAAACTGAGCGAAGTTGTGGAAAGACTACTGTTGCAGGGAGTGCGCAGAGTCGAAGGACTTCAATTCTTTGAAGTAATTGAAGGATTTGTCGCAAGGAGTGCGTGCAGGAGTCTTCTTTAAGACTCAGATTTGGAGAAATCTCAGGAAGGATAGGGTCTTCGCAATTGTCGAAGAAAATCACAAAAGGTTGGTGCCTTGAAGTGTTGTGAGGAGGCGCAGTGACGTTGTTGCAGGAAGGAGAAATTTCATGGAAGAACACCGTGTTCATTTCACGGAAATCGTCAAGGGAGATTTGGATGGTTGGAATTCTCTGAGGGGAATTCACGAGGTTCCAAGGACCGTCAGATCTTGTAGAGGATCAAGGAGGTTTACGGTGAGTGTGTTTTTCGTTTAAGTTCAGGGAAGAACAGAGTTGTAGGATCTAAGCCAACAGGGCCATCAAATCACTCACATATTTCTCATCTCGGGGTTTCGGGAGGTGAAAGGTCGAAACCTTTGTAGCGAGATTCACAAACTCATGAAAGGCGAAGTCCGGAGATAGCGAAGGGATCAGAGCCATTCATTGGAAGGAGGACACGTGTCGCGAGATCACCCATCTCGGGGACCGAATATCGAGGGTCCGAAGGAGAAGTTTTTCAACTTCGCGAGCGGCAAAGCTGCGAAGTAATCTAAGTCGTCCATCGGAGGAGGACAGGTGGCAGAGATCTAGAGATCTCGCGAAATTGAAGGTTCACAGGGTGAGAGCCCAAGGATTGAGTGCTCCAAGTCACGAGAAGCGAAGTCGCAAAGCCGCGAAGTGCCGAGAGCCAGCACGAGGGACACGTGGCAGAACTGCATGGTGGGCCCAGGAAGTGGACCAACGGACACACGTCAGATATTTGAAGGAGTCAACACCCCGTTGACCTCTCGTGTCTCAGGTACTCAGGAGAAAAGGGAATGAAGGTTCGAGCCTTTGACTCGTGAAGTCACGAGAAGCGAGAACGAGATGAGAAAGGTCAAATCTCGCCTCTCGAGGGTTCGGGAAAGAAAGGTGCGAAGGCTCGACGATTGAACTCGCGAAGGCGCAAGAGATGAAAGGGGCTAGTGCTTAGCCTAGCAAGGGGTCGTGCAAGGAGGGCGCTGACAAACGGAGAGTTGTACCCAATTCGCGATCTCGGGTATCGCGAGATCATAGAGGAAGAGTCGAAGGTCATGACTCATGAACTCGTGAGATCGCGAACCGTGAGAAAGAACCTATGGATCGATTAGAAAGGGGATTCCAGAAGAGAATCTGAAAAAGAGACGATTTGGATCGAAGGGCATATAGAACAATCCTATGAGCAGATCCTCGACCTGAGGGCTGAGTGGGTCTGCACCAAAAGAGGAACACGAGACAATTTTTTTTGGCACCATTTTTAGTTTTTTTTATCAACCCACGATATCAATTGTGAGTTGCATGATATGTGTGTGTGTGTGTGCATGCATATATATATATAAACAAAATTTCCTCGTGTTCCTCTTTTTCTATAGTTAATATGATTTCATTTTTAGTGTTATTTTTATATACATAAAGATTTGAATGATTATTGTTTTGCTCCCATTGGATTTATATATGTGTGTGTGTGTGTGTGTGTGTTATTTTTATATGCATAAATATTTGAATGATTATTGTTTTTCTCACATTAGATTTATATGTGCGTGTGTGTACACACACACACACACACATATAAGAGCCCCAACGATTAGCTCAATTGTTCTAGAGCCGCGCATGAGTTTATCATGCTTGTTGTTGCTCATGGGTTCGACTCTCTTGATTACCCCAGGGCGAGGCCTCGTAATCAGGGCCAATGGTTTACCTCGCTTACCATCCATGGATCATGGGGAAGTATTCAGAG
>JASDQU010506555.1:2578-32855 GCA_032191745.1 Picea mariana
TAGTAACCCTAACACCATGGACTCTTCCCTCTGTGTTCTTACTATGCACCCCCAGTATGTCGTAATGTTTGTGTTGTGCGCCTTGTGCCTATGGTCGTATATTGACAATTACTCATTGTGTGCCTTCAGTCTTCTGGTGTTGAACATCGTGGTTGTGTCTTGTTGGAGTCGAGTGGCGTCATACAGTTAAGTGTGTTGTTACTTCTGCATGCACGCACACACCTTAAACACATTATACCCATTTTAAACTCATTATAGAACACTTAATGAAGATCAAAATAACTCAGTGAAGTAAGCAATAGAGTATTCAACATCAATCACACACATGAAGTATTAATCAATGGCTTACCAGTCCCACCATTGTTCTGCTACACTGCTCTGCTCTGCCTGCATCAGTGTCTTCCTTCTAGCATCTTCTTGCACTTTCTATTATTCTTCTCTGTCTCTGCTTGGGCACCTCATCTTTTTCTTCCTCTCTCAAAATCATGCTTCATTGTTATATCTCTTTCTGTTCATGTTGTATTCCCCATTACATACAGTTCAACTTGTTTTTCATAGAAACAACAACCTCTCTCTGTCACAAAATTATCCTTTTATTCATGCTCTCATCCACCGTTACACTCCCATCTCCAACTCTCAAGTCAACCATCTCAGAACATTCATTTCGGGAATCTCATAACACTCATTTCGGGAATCTCAGAACACTCATTTTGGGAAACTCAGAATGCTCAAGAGCCATGATTCCAACACTCAGGAACGAATGATTCAACCACTCAGGAATGATGATTCAGTTAGTGTAACTGAATCCTAAATGATCAAGAAATCACAAGATGAAACAATAACCCTTCGATCAAATTCAGTTTGATCAACGTCGTCGGATTATATCTTATTTAAATATCTTATCTCACATGACCAATGGCGGTGACCAAACACTAGGCTTAACGAGCACTTGAGCACTTATCAATTCAACAGTCACAATTCAATCTCCTGAAATGGATGACTATCGTAAATTTGACATTTCTCCCTTCAGAACTTTTGGGTTTGAAACCTTTCAAAACTTATGAATCATATTTCCCAAAGAGATCGGACGATTTACGTTTATTTCCTAGAAACAGATCAATCGTCAGATTTGATTCATAGAAGGCTTAATCTGATGGCCAGGACTTAATCAACCATTGAGATGGATGGCCACCTTTTAATCCAAGTCTTTGGCTATTATACTTATGCTATCCTTCCACTGTATCTTGATCAATGGTTGAGAGTGCACCCGACATCAGATCGACGGTCGAGATCTCCTTCGGGTCTCCAGACTTCGGAGATTTCAACTTACGCTATCCTTCCATTGGAGTAGATCAATGGATGAGAATACACCTAAAGTGATCTTTTAGATCGAATGACTTGTGTCCTTGCTGACATGTTCTATTGACGTGGTCTGCCACATATTTCCTTTGCTGACATGGTCTACATTATATGTCCTTTGTTGACATCTTCCACCACATGTCCTTTGTCGACGTGGTTTGCCACATGTCCTTGAGGATGAGGTTTTCTACCATAATCTTCTAACATAAATCTCCCTGATCTAACAGTCATCGTATGTTCTCCAAATCTGATGGTCCTTATTTATTTTGGATTTCTGGCTCTCCAGGCTTCGGGTTTTACAATTCTCAAATTTTTTGGAGCGTAACCTCCTCGCCTCTTTATATCCGAAGTGAATGATGTTATTCAATCAAGTTCTTAGATCAATGGCTCGATCTATCTACAGTGAAAATTTTCTATATTATCCTGTCCTTCCACTTGAATTGATCTTACGGCTGACGAGTATTTGCATAAGTGAGATCTCAAATCTTTTACCTTTCTTATCCTATCCTTCCACTCGAAATGATCCGATGGCTGACGAGAATACGAGTTTGATTCGACAGATGAAGGGTATTTGGATAATCAAACTCTCATCCCTTTTATCTTATCCTTTCCTTCCACTAAAATGTGATCCAACGATCGTGAAGACACTCAAAGCAGATAAATGATCAAGGATGATTGTGGAACCATAACTTGTGAGTTATTTAATTCGTAACCAAAACTCTACAATTTGAAGTTGTATGTCGTTGGTGAGTCAACCACAATCATCGATCTTCGAGGCTATAAGATCTAACGGTCCTGAGTAATTGCAGGATTGGAAATAGCACGATATCATTTCTCTTTTCATTCTTCACAATCTATCCCTATCGTTGATCTGACGATTGTGCATTCGATGGTCACATCTCAATCTAACTTAATATGATCGCTTGTTGGATGAACCATAATCATTGATATCTGAGTCTACAAGATCTGATGATCTAGACCAATTGTGGGATTGGGACTAGCGAGTCATTTAATTCTCCTTTCGATCTCCACAATCTATCCCTATCATTGATGTGGCGATTGCACATCCAACGGTCACGACTTGATATGACTTAAATTGATCGCTTGTTGGATCAACCACAGTCGTTGATATTCGATTCTATGAGATCTAACGATCTAGACCGATTTTTGGATTAGAACTAGCATGTCATTTAATTCTCCTTTCACTCCCCGCAATTCATCCCTGATGTTGTTCTGGCATGCAGATTCGATGGTCACGATCCTCCAACAATCCTTAAGCCCACGGTCACTCATATGACCAACGTCCGTAAAATGAGACGATCAACACGGTCGATTTCTCGATCAGACGACTACTGAGGTTTCTCACCCTGAGCTTATGCTTTTCCTTCTGCGCTTTGATCTCTGTGTATTGTCTGCTCCCCCTCTGATCTTATGCTTTTCTTGTTTTCCATCGTCGTTGTTCTTCTTTCCATCAATGACAAGCACACTCTTCCTATAAAATATGCCAAAAGGAGGTGCTAAAAGGGATTAGAGCTTAGGAAGGTAGATTGATTTTAATTACACAACAAGAGGGAGGAGAAACTTTAAGAAGAGAGGTAAGAACCTATGCATCCATTTTAATGGGTCTCTCCAAATCCTTGTTGTTCCCTTTCCGCAAGAGTGTTTACTTTTTCTGCATTTTTTCTTACTTTTCTTATTTTGTTTACTTTTCTCAATTTGTTTACTTTCCTACAATTTAATTTCCCACAAGCGTGTTTTTTTCCCGTCAGTGTGCTTATTTTACTGCAAGAGTGTTTTCTTTTATTTCTTTTATGTACATTTTATTTCTTTCATGCAAGTGTGCTTCCCTTTCACAAAGTGTGTTTATTTTTACTTCCAGTATATTTACTTTCATACGCGTGTGAGTTTGATTCCGTTCATGCAATCGTATTTTGTTTTATGCTTTGATTTCTTTCCTGTAAGTGTGATTTATTTTATACAAGCATGGTGTGTTTGGTTTGCGCAAATTTTGTTTAAATATGTCTTTCATTTTTTAGGTAGTTGTGATTAAAAACTTAAAAAAAAATATCTATAATAAAATATATATATATATGTTTTAAACCCTAGACGCTAATCCCTGTGTGACATAGGACCCACCAACAACTAAAATGGATTCGAAGGTGACCATTATTTTGGGAGAACTCTCTCAAATCCTAGCAATATCTGGGATCTCTTCTTTTCAGGAAGAACACATCTTGACAATAGTCAAGAACTTTTCTACCTCTCCGGAAATATTAGAAGAATCAAGGTCCTATGAGCTACAAAATGATTTTCCTTGCCAAACTGTGAAGGAAGCTAAAAAATTATGAACTACATCCAGTGGAGAGAAATCATTAAGACCTGATATTGAGGAGTTCTCAACATCCATCTCAACAGATCCTTTATGTACTTCAGAAATTAATCATCCAGAAGAAGATGATCTGCATAGCATGATGAAGGAGAGCATAGAAATTATTGTTGATGAACATCAAGATTACATTAAAATTTGGTTTCAAGAGGTCATCAAGCCACAATACCATTCTCTTCTTCAACACCCTCTGATGCCAAAACAAGTAGGTTGGTTGGTTCTTCATATCAAGGTAATCACTGCGGTAAATTTTTCATATGTGGATATTGGTATGTTTCTTATCTTGCTTCGCACATGGTTACATTGGAAAAATTCTTACACTTGAATAACGATTTTCCTTTCTTTTTAGGTAGAGTAGGATAGTAAATAAAAACTGCATGTTGTTAGTTTAGCTTAAAGTCTAATGCAGCCTCACTTTACATTTTCCTTTTAATAAAAGAACTATGAGATACATGTTCCATCGACTTGATCTCATTGATCTCATTAGTTTTTTATATTTTGAAGTGCAGTTTTTGACAAACAATTCTAGATATTTCTGCAGGTATTTATTTCACCACGAGTAGAAAATTTCGAGACAAAAAGGGAAGTTTTTTTCCTTCCAAAATATTGTTATATTTGAACCTTATTGTTTGCTAAGAATCAATTGAATAATGACTTGTTGTAATTAGCCATATTTTTGCAAGGATTTCTATCTTCTTTTTCTCAAGGCATCTTGAATGGCAGTTGCTCTTAACCTCCACCACCCAAGGATATAAGGAAGTGATACCTTGACTATCAAACATAGAGGTTACTCGTGCAATTTTCTCAAGAACCCTGAGTAGGTGAGTAAAGTGTTTTTATTAAAGAGTAGCAAGGAGGTCTGACTAGCGGTTAGCCATGGAAACATCACAATAACTTAAAAAATAAGAAAGTAAGTTGAGCCTAAAGATACCTTTATGTTCATTCCCAATGGTACCATCCACTACACACTAAAAATGCTTGATTATACCATATCTTTAGATAGGCTACGTCTCCTTAAGTACCCCTTACATCAAGACAATCTCTAAGGAATACATAAAGGAGAGTCATCCTCTAACATAAATACCATCCCAATCTAAAAATGAGAGAGAAAAGTTTTTTTTTTTTCAGAGTTGTCTCCCATCTTCTTGCACAAAGCAATCTTTGTATTGAAATATTAAAAGATGGTGGAATAGTATTTGAGGGTGTAAGAGGCTAACCCACCTAGATAATGAATAGGTCTACTGGGAGCCGGTACCGGCCTGTGGTATGACTAGGTAAACCCGTCGGAGTACTGAACATGCTTGCTGGTAGTGGGGCTTTCTACCTAGCGAGGATGATAATCTAACAAAAAATAACAAATAAATTCCAAAATCTTAAACTTGTCTCATTGTACGACATTACTTGTAGACAAATATGACAAGAAGTATGTATGGTTAAGCTAAGGTTAATGAACTCCATAAATATTCCACCGGGAACTAACTTTAAGACTATCGTATGACTCTCTCGCCTAACTCTTCTTAACTATATGTAGGATATTATATCCTATAGGTGGGGCCATAGTCTAACTGTCTCGTCAGACTGATATGTGAAATTTATCTCTACACTTAACAAGCTGTAAATCTTAGGCTATTGGGAGAATTGACTAGTTCCCTATATTTTTTATTGTGAGGTGTCACAATACTTAGGAGTGGGGGAGGAGTTTCCTAAGCTAACAAATGATAAACACCGGTCATATATATTATAATCCATGAGAAGAGGAAGTAGAATTTTTGTAAAAATTCTGTTATATTGTTTTGATGATATTCTGGGCTATTATATCAACAATTGTTTTTATTAAAATGCTAAAATTTGTCCTGCTGACATAATTTATGTGTATAATTAATAATTTATAAGCATAATTTATGTTAATAAGAATACACATAAATTATGTTAATAAGCATACACATAAATTATGTTAATAAGCAGTCTTCCCTTACAGTTTTCCTTGGGATCCCTCTTGCTTGGTGTCCTACCAGAATTTGCTTCCAGCGATTGAAGATGCTCGAGATCCATGACCTATTTACTCACTCTATTTCAAGCATTTAATGAAGATTCCTCAACAAAATTTGATTTTTAATGATGTAACTGATTTTGTTATGCACATACTATTCTAATAGGATCAGAGGTCAAGCTCTAAGCTTTGTAAACACTCTATAAATATCTGTTGTCCATGCCATGAAGAAAAACAGATTTGTATACATACACACAGAAATTATTTTGATTTTGCTATAAATTTCTTTTTTCATGATTAATATCAATGCCATGTTAATTATGTGACTGTGTCTTGCTGTTGAAGGGTAGCCATGACCTATTGGAGGCCCACCAGTGGTCTGGGTGACTGTATAGATAGATATATTGTGTGTTTTATTTGATTAGTTAGAATTTTTACCTATTCCCTGTTGTAAGTGTTTTTCAGTTTTAATTACTGTACATGTTAATTGTAATTTGCTTGTCTAATTCATCTTTCTTTAAAACTGAAGATTGCTTATAGGATCTGGTTATTTGTCATGTTGTATTTCTTATTTCTTAACAATTTCCCTATGGGCTACTAACTTAGATGATGTATTGAATTTTTAAATTAGCTTCTGCAAATTAAAACAGAGGATTATGTGAACAGAGGATTAGTGTAAACAGAGTTTTAATTTAGGATCGTTTGCAAGATTCAATGGATTAATAGTTGCAAGTTTTATTAGTTGTAAATAAGCTAAATTTAATTATCAGTTCAGTTATGTTTTGATAAATCTATTTGGTTCATTTATCTTGCTTTAGTACGAAAGGATAGGAATAGATTTTGGAGTTATGTTTTGTTACAACATTCTAGTTTTGAAATCTGAGTTTGAATGATAGAATTAGTTTAGTTTAGATTATAAAATCTTAGTTGTGGGTTTGAATTGCAATTTTAATTAGATGAGTGGATTTGAATTAATATTTTTAATCACTAGTTCATGAGTTTGTAAATTTACTAGAATTAGTTTTGAGTTCGTAGATTTCTATACGGAGTATTTTCAATGTTATTTTATTTACAAATTAGAATTAGAATTTCTAATTAGTGTTAGTTATGGGTTTGTGGATTTGCTTGAATTAGTGTTTATTCTTTGTAGAGTAGAAATGGTTATGAGTTCTTTTTAAGAATAGAGTTCACTTGTCAAAATAGTCTTTATAGGTTAGTTGTTTACTTTCTTATTTGCTCAAGGATAAATAGCTTACTTGTTGTTGCTTACCTAAAAAAATTGAATAGATTAACTATCTTTAAAATATATTGCTATTTGCTTATTTAGAAATAGTCCATCAATTCCTTGTTTGAAGTTGCTTAGGGTAAATAGTTCATAATTCTAGAATTGTTTAAAGATCTTCATTATTTGAGTTTATTGGCATTAGAGTAAATTAGGCTAGGCTAGGCTAGATTAGAGCTCTAGACATGCACATACAGTGTTGGCACCTAGAAGCTTACAAGCCCCGGGTTGAAAATTTAATGTCGAACTAGATAGCATATATTTTACTTGACATTAGTGGAAGTTGAAGCAAAAGTTTCAGAAAAGAATTGTTGTCGAAATGGACAAAATTCATGTTCAGAGCCAAGGTTCAAGCACTGAGCCTGGATTGGCCGAATAAGTGGTAATTAAAACCAAGGTTTCAGAGAAAAATTGTGCCAAGAGGTTACCTTGGCCGTGTTACGAAGCTCAGGAGGTGTAATGTCGATCGTAGAATCTGTTTGGGAGAAGGGGAATCCTTCACGACTGTTAGATCAGGAGAAAGTGCAGGAGGGTTAACTTGGAATCCATTTGAATTTCGCGACTTCGGTGAAGTTAGGTGAAAAAATATGAGAAGGGTCGAACCTCGAAGCTCTGAAGTCCCGTAATATATATACACTATAGATCTAGGGAGAAGCCTTATCGTTGGATCAAGCAAAGTTAAAAGGGGAAAACGTAGTGATGAAGGGAAAAATCCCCCAAAGCTCTAAAGTCCAGATTTAATCTGGATCGTCTGTCAAGAGGGACAAGTGTCAACAAATTAGCTTGTTCGAGATTTCGATGTTCAAGAGAATTAGTTTGTGCAGAGGTGAGAAAACCTGAAGCTCGAAATTTCGAAGCCTCGAAGAGTCGAAGTGGTGAGTCATGATGAAATCACCTGGAGGTGACATGGATATCTCCTCTTTCTACCACATTACCCCACTTGGAATGTTGATAGTTGTACTATGTAGGCCCTGAGGTTGAATAACATAGTTAAAGGTCAGCGGGCCCACACTAGTGTTGATCACGATACATCCAGATCGACGGCCAAGAGAAATTGCGAAGACCCAAATTGCACGAGAATTAATTTCTCAGAGCAGTCTCATAATCCAAACCACGATTTTTCTGAGGGGTTACATGTCAGCATCAGAGGAATTGTGGGACAAAAGGAAAGTTACTCCAAACCATGGATGCATGCCCCCACAATTTAAAAGGCGTTAAGTGATGTGACTATTCGGTACCTTAGTTCAAGTATGGAAACTATGGGTCCCAGTGGATGTGTGGCACCAGTTGTGAAGTTCGAAAACTTGACACTACAGAAGAATGTTTCATAAGGGAACGAAAGGAAGAACTTTCAAAAGTTTCATAACGTCGAGGTGACAAGACATAATGACGTCACCAAAGTTGACATGGAAGTGTTCGGAGATTAACGGTTCGGGGTGTTGGGGGCATGCAGATGTGAAATCCTCCGAAGTTCCAAATCTTCAAAGCTCCGAAGTCTTGGAGCTTAGATGCATGAATTTCCACAATGGGTGTCAGTCGTTGGATGCTGGGTAGCCGTGGACTGTTGATCCACCCTACTTCGTGAGTTCGTTAATCTGGAACTCTGAGAGATTTGTTGTTATGTGCTTTGAAAAATTTCAAATTCGGAGGCCTGAAGTCCCGAGTAAGCACCTATCGATCTAGCACTTGGCCACAACCCATGGTCGCATGGGTTGGGGGCTAAGAGAAAGGGACTAGTGCCTGAAAAATCATTGCAGAGAAGAGCTCAGAAAGAAAATGGAACTGAATTTTTTCTTGAATCAGATTGGTTTATGAATACTGTGGAATTTGTTAAGGACTGATGGCCTCACAAATTTTGGTTGACTGCACATTGTGTTTGTAGAATTAACGATTGTCAGAACCGAACCGAATTGTCGCTTAGTGCAGAGAAATGGAGGAGGCACATAATGCTTTCAGTTCAAGAATGAATCTAAGGGAATGGATGTCCATTTGGGAGTTGAAGGATAAAACTCTAATGGGCATGGAGAAGATATAGATAAGGAAGGAAACATGATGAAAACCATTGAAATATTGCAGAAAGATGTCCAGAAATCACTAAGCAGATAACAGAAAGCTCGTGAAATCCAGGGATCAACAGGGAAAATTCAACATAAAGTTGATATAGAGCCTGGAAAGGATAGAAAATAAATTGGATAATGAGAGTGACTTCAGTAAATCAAGAAGTTACAGGTCCCCTAATGGGAAGAGGAAATCAAGGAGTGTTGATAGACAACATCATCACTCCCAAGAACACTCCAAGAGGAGATCACACAATAGTTCAATCCCATCCCCTACCAGAAAGCATAGGAGATCTGGAGTGGATGAACTGGAGGGTGAAATGAACAAGAATAAGCCTCCTGCATTTGATTGAGAGCACCAGAAGGAGGAAGATGTCGATACATGGCTTCTTGGCATGAGGAAATATTTTCAATTGCAGAATTACTCCTCTCATGCAGAAGGAAGAATTGCAATGTATCAACTGAAAGGAAAGGCATCCATGTGGTGGGATCAACTTGTGTAGGTGAAACACATTAAAGAGAAAAATGTAACTTGGAAAGAATTCAAGAAGTATTTCAAAAATAAATACTTGACTAAGAGATACTATGACAGAAAGATGAAAGAGTTATTTGAACTCAAGCTGGGTAGCATGACCATTGATGAATATGAATGAAGGTTTTTGGAATTGTTGAAGTATGTTCCTTTCATCAAAGATGAGACTGTCAAAATTCAAAGGTATCTGAGTGGACTACCATCTCCCATCAGTGAAAAGATCTAGTATGATGATCCTAAAACTATGGAAGAAACTATAAGGAGAGAAAAATTCTTAAATGAGCATCAAAGAGAAAATCCCACTTTCTGGAAGGCTTGGGAAGACAAGAAGAAATTCAAGATGGATCAGAGGAAGAAGGGAACTAAGCCATTCTTTTTCAAAAATATACCTCAAGGACAACCAAGTTTTAGAGAGACCAAGAAGGCTGAAATAGGTGGGAAAATGCCAAGACAACCACCTATGGAATGTTGGGGTTGTAAAGGAAATCATAGGTATAGAGATTGCCCCCATAGAAATGACAAGGTGAGAGTTGTCCACAATGTTAAACAGGCAGAAAAAGTGGAGGACATGGGAAAAAGTGTACCAAGGATCTATGCAACCATGGACAACAAGAAATCATGATATCACTCACATATGATTGAAGTGGAAGGCATGATCAACAACCAAACCATTACTATTTTAATTGCTTCAGGAGCTATACATAGTTATATATATCCTATAATGGTGGAAATTTTGCATTTTCCAAGAAGCAAGCATGGAAAATATTGGTTAGTGTAGTTGGCTACAGGAGCCAAGAGAAAGGTTGTTGAGTTGGTTACATCTTATCCAGTGGACATGAATGGATTGAGAACAAGGGATGAATTGAACATCTTACCTTTATGTTCCTATGACTGTCTAATTGGGATGGATTGGTTGGAACAAAACCATGCCATCTTAGACTGTCGTAACAAGGTATTCACTTGCCTGGATGAGAAAGGAAACCCAAGGAAAGTGCAGGGAATTCCTAGGGCAGTTACTGTCAGAGAAATCTCACCAATGTAGCTAAAGAAGTGCTACAGGAAGGGTTGTCAAATATTTGCATCCAATATGGAGGAAGCATCTAAGGACAAGGTACCAAATATTGAAGACCATGCAGTATTAAAGGATTTTGAAGATGTATTCCAGGAGGTACCCAGACTACCTCTGAAGAGAGATATTGATTTCTCTATAAACCTGATGCCATGTCAAAAACTCCTTACAGAATGAGTACAACAGAGCTGAAAGAACTGTAATTGCAGCTTGAAGAACTTTTGAAGAAGGGGTATATACGCCCAAGTGTGTCACCTTGGGGTTCCCCAGTCTTGTTCGTGAAGAATAAAGATGGGACATTGATATTGTTCATCGATTTCAAAGAGTTGAATAAATTTACTATAAATAACAAGTATCCCTTGCCAAGGATCGATGATCTCTTTGATCAGTTGAAGGATGCCAATATATTTTCAAAAATAGATCTCAGGTCAGGGTACCACCAGGTAAGGATAAAGGATGAAGACATCAACAATACCACCTTCAGAACAAGGTATGGTCATTATGAATTCACAGTGGTGCCATTTGGGTTATCAAATGCACCCATTGTTTTCATGTGCCTAATGAATGGTGTATTCAAGGAATATCTAGACAAGATTGGCATAGTCTTTTTGGATGACATCCTGGTGTATTCCAAGTCGGAGGAAGAGAATGAACATCATCTAGGGATGGTGTTGTAAGTGTTAAGAGAGCACCAACTATATGCCAAATTGAGCAAGTGTTCATTCTATCAAAATAAGATCCATTATTTGGGACATATCATTTCAAAAGATGGGATAGTTGTGGATCCTGAGAAGATAGAAGCCATCAAAGAATGGTCAGTGCCGAAGAATGTTACAGAAGTCAGATCCTTTATGGGTATAGTTGGCTATTACAGAAGGTTCATTGGAGGGTTCTCAAGGATATCTCACCCCATTAGTTCCTTGCAAAGGAAGGAAAATAAATTTCAATGGACAAAAGAATGTGAGAAAATCTTTCAGCAATTGAAGCAACTGTTAATCAGTGCTCCAATCCTGAGGATTGCAGATCCAAATGAAGATTTTATAGTGTTTACAGATGCATGCAAAGAAGGACTGGGAGGATTCCTTGGAAAGAATGGGTTTGTAATATGTTATGAGTCTAGGAAGCTGAAAGATCATGAAAAGAACTATGCAACTCATTATTTGGAGTTGGAAGCCATAGTGCACTCTCTGAAGAAATGGAGACATTACCTCATGGGAAAGAGGTTTAAACTGAGGAAAGACCATAACGATCTGAAGTGTTTGTTTGATCAACCAACCTTGAATGATAGGATGAGTAGATGGTTGGAATTCCTTTATGAGTATGGCTTTGATATCAAGCATATCAAAGGAAAGAAGAAAAAAGTGGTTGATGCACTCAGCAAAAGAGTGCATGAACTACATGCTACGACCATTAGCATGTATCAAACTGATATTAAAGGAAGAATTTTGGAAGCTGCAAATGCAGATTTGCAGTACATGGAATTGGTGACAAAGCTACAGCAAGGTAAGATGCTACAGAAAGTGGAAGATTATAAATTGGAAGTTGATGGAACAGTCCTGTACAAAAATAGAGTTTATGTACCTAATTTCCAGGAATTAAGAATTATGATATTGAAATAAATTCATAATGTGCCTTATGTTGTGCACCCTAGATATCAGAAAACAGTGGCAACAATCAAGATCCATTACTTTTGGCCAGGTATGAAGAAGGAAGTTGTAGAATACATCACCAGATGTATGGAGTTCTAGAAGGTCAAAGATGAACATAGGCACCCAACATGGTTTCTACAACCATTACCCATTCCTAAGTGGAAGTGGGAAGTGGTGACAATGGATTTCATCACCAGATTACCCAGAACAAATAAGAAAAATGATCATGGTAGTGTTGGATAAGCTTACGAAAGCTACCCATTTCATTCCATTGAAGACTACTCACAAGGCAAATAATGTTGTTGATATGTATATGAAGGAAGTAGCATGATTGCATGGTATTCCCGAGACAATTGTGTATAACAGAGACCCAAAATTTACCTCAAAGTTTTGGAGAGGGTTATTCAAAGGATTCAGAACAAATCTAAACTTCAACACTACTTATCATCCTGAGTATGATGGGTAGACAGAGAGGGTGAACCAAGTGATAGAATATATGCTAAGGACATATGTGATGGACAAACCATATAAATGGGAAGATTATCTACACTTGGTAGAATTTTCCTACAACAATGGGTATCAAGAATCACTGAAGATGATCTTGTTTGAAGCACTTTATGGCAGAAAATGAAACACAACAATAAGTTGGGACAACCCGGCTGATAGGGCATTGGTTGGGACGAAGTTGCTCAAGGAAATGGAAGAGAAAATGTTGAAGATTAAGCATAATTTAAAGGCTACCCAAGAAAAGAAGAAAAGTTATGCTGATAAAAATAGAACCCATGGGGAGTTTAAAGTGGGTGATCATGTTTTCTTGAAAGTGAAAGCCAACAAAAGTTCCCTGAAGATGGGAAACTGTTCCAAGTTGGCAACTAGATATTGTGGATCATTTGAAATCCTAGAAAGGATTGGACCAGTTGCATATATGCTTGCATTGTCTGCATCCATGACTATAAATAATGTGTTTCATGTTTCATTTCTTAAGAAATATATACTTGATTTTAATCATGTTATTGATTGAAATGTGATTCAGGTGGATCAAGAACGCGTCTTGCAAGTGCATCCAGTGCACATATTGGACCAGAAGAGCAAACAACTTCGGAATTGAGCCATAGGGATTGTAAAGATCCAGTGGACCTGGTACGGTCCTGTGGACGCAACATGGGAGCATGAGGATTGTAACATCCTGCTCTTGTGCACACTACGCAAACTTATTCTTTGAGGACCCTTGCTTGCAAGTGCTCTAGGATTAATATACTATTGGTCGTTTGATTATGATTATGAGGCATTATGGATTTGATGGTACGTTATGTTGTGTATTTACATATATAGGTGTTATTGAATGGGTTCTCCTGAGTGTGCAGGACTTTGGACCTCGAGGATGTAGAGGCCTCGATGAAAACCCTTGGACTCTGGATCGAGTCAGGGAGTGGACTTTTGGGTTAATTATTGTTGATATGACATATGTACATCTGATTAGATGTCATGATGATTGATCATTTTGCTGACATGATTCATTGATGATGCAAGCTGACGATAGCTTGCCGACCAGACTCACATGTGGAGTAGAGGGGTCACACTCGAAAACTAGAGACCTTGAGGGAGAGGTGTGGACAACAACCTTGCCACAACCTACTATCACTCATGTCGTGGCTCAGATTGTAGGTTAAAAATTACCTAGTTCTAGAAGACCCATGATGTTGTGAGGGAAGACTTCGACAGCTGCTCACAATGATTCTAAGGGGCGTGCAATAAGGCATGGGCATTATTCCTTAGAGGCCCTTGGTCTCCCACAAGATCACCTGACGGAGTATTGACTCCAGGGGTTTTTTATGTCTACCAAGTCAGTCAAGAGGCGAGTAGCACCCTTGGAGCAAGTAGTGCGTCTTGAAGGGCACATCACGCAAGGAAAATGGAAAGAGGTGACTGGCACTCTTGGAGCACGTAGTGCGTCCTGAAGGGAACACCACGCAAGGAACATGCAAAGAGGCGAGTGGCACCCTTGGAGCACGTAGTGCATCCTGAAGGGAACATCGCGCAAGGAAAACAAAAAAAGGTGAGTGACACCCTTGGAGGACCTAGTGCGTCCTGAAGGACATGTCGAGATTTCAATAGATAAATGGATAAACCTAGTCAGCCTTAAAATGAATGACATGATAAGTAAGATTTAAAAACAATTCCTCGAATAAAAATTTTGCCCAGCCTATGAAATTAAAATCTAGGTCTAAGTGATACTTGTGGTAGAAAAAATAATAATAATAATAATAATAATAATTATGCATGTGAGGAGAAGGGGGTAAGAAATTAATTTAATTTATTAAAATCAAAATTTTTGAGGGATTAAAAAGTTAAAAGGGAATGATTGTTTTTTTTCATATGTTAATTAAATTGTATTAATTAAAAAGAAAAAGGGGTAAAAGGTGGTTTTTCTACACTTGCTAATTTGATTTTTAGATAAAATGGGGGGAAAGGGAAACTCAAAAGAAATAGGAAACTAAGGGAAAAAGGGGAAACATAAAGAAAAAGGGAAACATAAGAAAAAAAAGATGAATGACTAACTTAGTAAGAAATCTTGCCTTTAAGAACTTTCTAATTATGAACTCAACTAGGAACTTAGTAAAGGCGTAAGTCATTTAAATTGTGTAAGGGAATAATGGGACACCAAGGAGCATTTTTAGGAATGCTTTTTGGTGGGTGAGGGAAATAGGAATAATTAAATAATTAATGAAATTAATTTTTGGTGCAACTAGGGGGATGGGTGACATGTGTACAGGGGAGGTTTTTCTGAATTAAATTAATGAAAAATAAATTAAATGGGTAATTGGGAAATAAATCACTTAGAAAGGATATAAAAAGGATGGAGGAGGAGGACCATGGGCGAATATTTTATGCGTAACGTTACACTGTAGAATTTTTGTCTTGACTGACTTATCTTGTGGGAGTTGGGATACCCAGCTCAGGTGACGAGTGGTAGCTCAACCTTGCGAGACGGGCTGGGTGCTAGTTGTTCCTTGGTATAGTGTGTGTGGACCCTTTGTGGCTCTAGGGGCTCAGGGGGAAGAAGAGTACCCCTAGCATTGGCTGGAAGGTATCGGTGAAGTCACATCGATCAGCAAGCGGGAGCTAGATGGAGCGCGCATGGGACAACGACTTGGAGTTGTCACCTTGGGCTATGGTACGCATGTGTTTATTTAAAATGATTGATTAATATTTTTCTTTCATTTTCATTACTGTACTTCTATTGTGTAAAGAAATGTGTTTTAATCAACGTTTTTAAATGAGAACTTAAAGTCATCATAGCTTTACACTCGCTTCTTTTGAATTGATTTCCTTGGCAACCCGATCCTCGATTACTATGATTGTTCTATTTTGTTTTATTGATTATTATGAAGAGATTGTGCTTTATCTTCTATCCTTGTCCCTAGATCACTAGTCCATGCCTGAGAAGTCGGCCAAGATCCGAATCGACGGTCATCACTTTGTTGTTAATAGACCTATAGATTTTAATGCCCTGCTTTTCTGTGCGTGGATGATGAGCGAAGAATAATTTTTCCTAGCCATCTACTTTTATTATCTCTGTGTTGATTGTTCCTAGATGATTGATTGTCTTGCATCTTCTTGTGATTGAATAACTCTTTGTATTGTTTATATTTTATTCTCTGCGATCTTCATGAAAGTTCCCAGCTCTTGAATGGAAAACTCTTAGCGTTGTCCACTTGAATGACAGTGTTTGTTTTTTAAACTATTGTGACTGTGATTAAATTCATTTGTTGGACAGTTACCCAATGTACGCCAATGTTGTTTTAACTATTTGTGACTACAATTGAATTTATTTATTGACTGTAAACGATTGTATGACAACGTTCTTGTACCTCTTTGTGACTGTGATTTGAATCTTAGATAGCATTATTATTTTCCTATTATTCACTGTGAAATGGGTATAGCCGTTTGCATTTTGAGTGTGAGTTATATAGCCATTCGAAATCACGACCACCAATTTTTATATAATGACTATGAATTTACATAGCCAATTCGAATGTGAAATTATGTATTGTCTGTGTTTTAATGAAATGATCCTCAGCATTTTTAATGAAATGATCTATGCGTTTTTAATGTATAATTGGAATATAATTGCAATAATGTGTGTGTATAGATTTTGCCAGCAATAATACTTTTAACTCAGCAATTAATTTTTAATAGACAACAATGACATATTGAAATCGGCTAGCATTCAGTGGATTTTGATACATTGAAACATTGACAACGATTTTTGCCTGGGATTTTAATTTTATTAAACACTACCTATGTTTTTGATGAACCGATTGCGAACGTGATACATGATTGTATACCTGCATTTTAAAACCTATTTTTGGCTTCAAAATTTCCCATGTTTAATGGACCACGATTTAATTTCATGATTGTTGTACCTGTGTTAATGAACCATGAATTCTACCAGCATTTTTCACCACGAATTCTACCAGCGAAATTCATGTAGTATACCTACGATTTTACCAGCCAGTATTCATGAGATGCCTGCATTCTTACTAGCAACTAGTATTGATGTGATTACCTGCATTTTTACCAATGTCATTCATGGTGATTTACAAGTGAGTTATTAATCATTGTTGTGTAATTGTATGCCTGTGTTTCTTTTATAAACACAACGATATCCTGTGTGAAAGGGACAGTGATTCAATCTTCTCATAAACAACAAGTCATATTTATGGACATTGTGTAGATTTAATGGACAACGTGTGTATTTAATGAGACCAATAGGTATATGAATAATTCCTTAAATAGAATAGAAATGAAACAACATTCTTAAAGACAGTGATTCCTTCACACATTTAAAGGAAAACAAGACATTAAAGACACCAATTACAGTGAGAGGTTAAAAGACAACGATTGAATGAATGGTCTTTGTTTTCCTTTTGACATGTTTGTGCCCTGGGTAAAGTATTTGCATTCCTTTAACAAGAAAAAAAAAGCGATATATATTTGTTTTTTAGTATTTATTATTACTTATTATTACATATCATTATATAGCTGCGTTATCATATATAGTCGTGTTTTTGTATATCTCATTATTATTTATGTTGTGTTACAACGATTTTGATTATTATTAGTTATACATTGATATTACACAACCATATCCTATTACCGATTATTACCCAGCGATATCCTATTACACTTTGATGATTACACAACAACTAGAATTGCTAGACAGTTATATCATTTATTACTATACAACATTGATTCTTTTGTGTTGTCTAGGCTTTCACCCATTTTTATTGATAGACAATGTGTGATAAATGGAAGCGACCTTATGCCTTAAATGACAATGATTTTATTGATAGATAGCGCAATATATAGATGGCAGTGATTTATACCTTTAATGGCATAACGATATCATATTTTGCCCAGCTCTATCATGTTTTCGCTCAACAATATCATTTAACTTAGCTTTATATCCTTGACAATATATATCCTTATTGTATATCATCATTATATATCATGATTATACCTCATTAAGGGCCAGTATTACATTTAGAAGTTAATGTCTTTATGGTATGTCTTTACTGTTAATTTCATTAATTATCTCTTATTGTATGGACAACGAAAATATAGAGAATCTAGTTAGACAACAATGATATTTCTGTTTACAAGAGTGTTTTGTCGATGTGTGGTATGTGAGGTGTAACTAGCAAATTGATAGGTAATGACAGCGTTTTTATATCTAATGTGAAACATAATGTCAATAGTAGATTACATAGATGGCAATTTTATTATATGGCATCTGTTTAAAGGATAGCATTTCACATTTAAAAGATATGTTTTTATTGATTAAAAGACATGTTCCTTTTGGTTCCAGTTAAACGATAGTGAATTTCCTCCTTAGGAATTTACCTACCCAATAACGGAATTGGAGAATAGTTACAATGAACTAATGGTTGATAAAATTTATTTTAATGTGTACCGATAGATTTTGTTGCACAAGGACATTATTGCATTGTATGATTGTCACAGTCAACTTGTTGACTTGTCAATTGGGTGCTAGGGTTAGTCGTTAGGTGTTTAGACAGTCCATTTATTTCCTAGCACGTTGATTTTAGTTGGTGTTGAGGGCCCAGTTATGTTGTTACACCACGGTTGTTGTCACGCCTATCACCTAGAGATGGCATGATTCCTAATGAGGGTATCATTGTGCACCCTAATGGATAGAGGCAAATGATAACTTGGCCAGAGTCCGTGCTTCCTATTGTGGGCGTTGATCATTGTAGTTGTTGTTGGTGTTTGGGTTGTAACACCTTCATGCATTTGGTTGTGCACACCATAGAGGTTCTAGTACTGTTCGTCGAGGCCATTGTGTCGGGATTTTGGTTGTTGTCCTTAGCTTATAGGCATTGTCATGTTGAGTCAGGTGGGTAGTCGTTTCCTTCTTTGATTTATGCATATTGCGCCCAGTTGCTCGTTGTGCTATTGCATTGATTCGTTGTTATCTATTGCCTGATCTGTGTGCATGTGTTCACCTTCAAGTTGTGTGGTTTAATTGTTGTTGTCATTGCCTTCCTGCCTAAAACAAAAAAAAAATCACTTTTCGCTTCGCTTGGAGTCGTAACAATTGGGGTCGTTACATATAGTATCAGAGCGGGTTCAACCCTGTGACTATGGATTACCATGCTTTCCACTACAGTGACCCTTGAGTAATAACCAACGCAAATTAAAAATTTAATGTGTCCTGGGCGTTATCACGATTAGAGGACGCCGCAGAGGTTTGTAGCGTGGTGTCATGGAAGGAGGTGCGACGCCTCCTTAAGTGCCTGTGCCCTCGAAGTCTAACCCCCAGGGGGGAAGAACAAGCCCTTGGGCTGGATTCGTTGTTGTAAGGGATGATGATGGTTTGACAAGGTCCTTCCAGAGATTGTCAAAGGCCTTGATTCACCATCTATACTGAGATGAGGCCAGGGCGCCTGTACCCTTGAGGTTCCACAACACACCCCCACTAGTACCATTAGCATTCACTGAGAACTCAAGAGGGATGAGTTCCCAAGTCTATGAGTGTCGCAGATAGCTGAGCCATAGAGGCATGGCTCAAGTGCAAGGAATTATGCTTCATGCTTCGCGGTTACGACCTCCAACATGAAGGTCCACATGGTGGTATTTCCGCAGAAGGGGAGTGCTCTTCTATGATGGAAGATGCTCCTACTGCATTTGAACATGGTCGTCAAAGACGTGTCATGGGAACTATTCGAGGAACAGTTCCAAGAGAGGTATCTTTCAGAGGAATTCAATGAGCGTCAGCTCAACGAGTTCAATGCCTTGTGATAGGGTGACCGTATGGTGGCCGAGTATGAGGCCTATATTTGGAGTTGCTTCAGTATGATTTGCACTTGAATACCAAGAAACTTAAGGTGAACAGGTTCATGTTTGGACTTATTGTCTACATTCGTGAAAAGGTTAGGATTTTGATGCCTTAAACCTTGCATGAGGTCGTTTAGAAGGCCCTCATAGAAAAGGAGGAGCTTATTAGCGAGGTTCAGAGCAGGACTCCAGCAAGACCCATAGGATATGTTTCCTCTGCTGCAAAACATCATCAAACACCAACTAGAATTTCACCAGGATATCATGGCTTCTAGAGAGGATCCACTTTCAATACACCTCGATGACTAGCACATCAACAACAAACTCCTTACCGTGGTTGACCAGACCCTTAGTATTATGATAGATCCTGGTACTAGAAAGAGTTTCATTATGGTGTAGCGCTAAAATGAATTAAGGTAAATGCAGTAAAAAAGGATGAGTTTAGCTTTATAGAGATGGCTTCGGGATCCAAACAGAAGTTTGGTGGGAATGTTATGGGTTGTACCCTTAACCTGGGAGAGTTTGTTACTAGTGCCAACCTATACGTCATGATCTTAGGATCTTATGACTTTGTGATCGGTATGGACTCATTGGAATTGCTTGAGGTGATACTCAACTATAAGACGAAATGACTGAGCTTGGTCGATGATGAGGGACTTAGATGCGTGACTGTAGGTTAGAACCAGGGATTTTCCCTGAGGTTCATCTCTTCCTTGTAGCTACAGAAGAACATGCGCAAGGGATGTAAGCTTTATGCGATCCTTGTGTTAAACGAGAAAGGAGTAGCGGAAGGTATAGAACACCTTCCTATGGTGAGAGAGTTTGCAGATGTCTTCCTGGAGGATTTACCTGGGATGCCACCAGAGAGGGAATTGGAATTTACCATCGACCTAAAACTGGGGACTGAACCAATAACGAGAACGCTGTATCGTATGTCAACCCTGGAGTTACAGGAGTTGAGAATGCAAATGAAGAAGTTGATGGACCTGGGACTTATACGTCCAAGTGTGTCACCGTGGGGTGCCCCTGTTGTTTTCATACGAAAGAAGGATGGGTCATGGAGACTCTGCATTGAGTATCGTCAATTGAACAAGGCAACGATCAAGAATCAGTATCTATTGTCGAGGATTGATGATATGTTGATCATATGAAGGGTGCGATGGTGTTTTCAAAGATTGACTTGAGATCAAGGTATCACTAGTTATGGATCAAGGAGGATGACGTCTCGAAGACCGCCTTTAAGACGAGGTTTGGACATCACGAGTTTACTATTTTACCATTGGACTGACGAACGCCCCAGGGGTATTTTTGAGTTTGATGAATGGGTTGTTCCGCGAGTACTTGGACAAGTTCATCGAAGCATTCATTGAAGATATTTTGATTTACTCTCAGACGATGGAGAAGCATGACGAGCACTTGCGCTTGGTAATACAGTGTCTGCGAGAGAACAAATTGTGTGGGAAATTGTCTAAGTGCTCATTTTACCAATCAAAGATTCACTACTTAGGGCATGCCATCTCCAATGAAGGTATCATCGTGGATCCAGCAAAGGTTGAGGCTATTATTAAATGTCCTGCGTCAACGAATTTTGCAGAAGTGCGTAGCTTCATGGGTTTAGCAGGATAATATCGATGGTTCGTCGAGGAATTTTTGAAGGTAGCAAATCCAATCACGGATTTGCAAAAGAAGAACAAGAAGTTTTTTTGGACTAAGAAATGTGCAGAATCATTTGGGAGGCTCAAGGAGTTGTTGACAACAACACCGATACTGAAGGTCCCTGAAATGGACACAGACTTCTTGGTATGCACTGACGCATCCAAGGAAGGCTGAGGAGGATTCTTGATGCAAGATGGTCGAGTGATCTCTTACATATAGAGAACATTGAGAAGGCATGAGGATAACTATGCGACACACGATTTGGAGTTGTTAGTCATTTTTATGCCCTGAGATTTTGGAGACACTACCTTATTGGACATAAATTCGAACTAAAAATGGACCACTTTGGACTACAACACATCTTTATGCAAAGCGACTTGAACATGCGACAACAACGTTGGTCGGAATTTATTATCAAGTACGATTTTGAGATCACTTACATAAAAGGAACAGTGAATCGAGTGGTAGATGCTTGAGTCAGAGACTACACATCTTTTCAGTGTTGCCACTTTAGATGAATCTACGTGAAAGGATTCTAACTTTATAGCATGACGATGACTGGTACAAAGAGGTCAAAGATTTTATCGGACAAAACACAATGATGGTACCAAGAATTGCAATATTTGTGTTGGACTAAGATAAATTATTGAGATTTAACAATCGAATTTATGTACCACCAAACGATGAGTTGAGGAGTGTGACCTAGACGAGGCTCACAGAGCAGCGTACCTGGCTCACCTAGGAGCCACGAAGATGAGGGCAGACCTTGAACCCATATTCTTCGGGATAAGAATGAAGGCAGACATAGTCAACTACATGGCAAGATGTCTATAATTTTAGTAGGCGAAGGATGAACATAGACCTCTGGCAATATTACTACAGCCAAATCCTATTATGAAATGGAAATGGGAGGGAATTTCGATGGCTCTCATTGTTGGATTGCCACTGACCGCAAGGAGACACGACTCGATTTTGGTAGTAGTAGACACTCTAAAGAAGAGTGCTCATTTATTCCTGTGCGTACGATGTGTCAGGAACCTGACTTAGCTATAGATTACTCAGCAGGATTTTGAGGGCAGGGCGTGCCTAAGAGGATTATATCCGATATGGATCGGTGTTTACAAGACGATTTTGGACTAGTTTCCAAAAGGCCTTGGGAACCCAACTTAAATTTAGTACCATGTATCACCCAGAGGCAGACGGGCAGAACGAATGAAAAAACCAAATCTTGGATGAAATCTTGCGCATGTACATGATGGACCAACATAAGCATTGGGAAGAATTCTTGCAACTGGTAGAATTCGCTTATAACAATAGTTACCAAAGCACCATTAAGATGGCGCCTTTTGAGTTCCTTTACGGGCGACCGTGTCAGACGCCTTGAGTTGGGATCTTCTTGAGGATAGGGTCCTGGTGGGACTAGAAGAGATCCAAGAAATGGAATATTAAATACAAACTATAAGACAAAGGATCAAGGAAGCGGAGGATCAGTAGAAGATTTATGTTGATGCGCATTGCGTCGATCATAGTTATTATGTGGCGATCGAGTATCCTTGCGGGTGAAACCGCATAAGAGTTTGATCAAGTTTGAAAAGGGTCCTAAAATATCTTCGAGCTTCATGGAACCCTGCTAGATTGTGGAAAAGAGAGGGTCATGGCCTATTGACTAGCCTTTCCTGATCGTTGAGGCATATGCACGATGTCTTCCGCGTCTCTGTTTGATACATTATGTTAGTGATCCTACACATGTTATTGACATGAGTTCCTTGTAGGTATCAGACGAGGGAGCGCTCATGGCTGAGCCAATCTGCATCCTAGATCATCGCATTTGACATCTACGATTTCGAACAGTAGATAAGTTCAAGGTCCAATGGGACAACTATAGTCCGCACTCGGTGACCTGGGAGGACGCATATGATATGAGCCAACAATTTCCATTTTTGTTTGATAGATAGACTTATGATACTTTGATACACATTATTTCGATGCTTATATACTGTGAAACTTTGGGATGAAGTTTAGACCAAGAGGGCATTTAACATCCTGCTCTTGCGTGCATTGAGTGAGATTATTCTTTGAGGACACTTTCTTCCAAGTGCTCCGGATTAATATACTATTGGTCGTTTGATTATGATTATGAGACATTATGGATTTGATCATATGTTATGTTGTGTATTTACATAGACATGTGTTATTGATAGGGTTCTCTTGAGTGTGCAAGACTTTGGACCTCGAGGATGCAGAGGCATTAATGAAAACCCTTGGACTCTGGATCGAGTTAGGGAGTGGACTTTTGGGTTGATTATTGTTGATATGACATATGTACATCTGATTAGATGTTATGATGATTGATAATTTTGCTGACATGATTCGTTGATGATGCAAGCTAACGATAGCTTGCTGACCAAACTCACATGTGGAGTAGAGGGGTCACACATAACAACCAAAGACCTTGAGGGAGAGGTGTGGGAAGCAACCCTGCCACAACCTACTAGCACTCCCGCCGTGGCTCAGACTGTAGGTTAACGATTACCTAGTTTGAGAAGATCCACGATGTCATGAGAGAATACTGTGATAGTCGCTCACAATGATTCTAAGGGGCACGCAATAAGGCAGGGGCCTTATTCCTTATAGGACCTTAGTCTCCCACAACATCACCTGACGGAGTATTGACTTCAGGGGTTTTTGATGTCTACCAAGTCATTCAATAGGCAAGTGTCACCCTTGGAGCACGTAGTGCATCCTGAAGGGAACCTCACGCAAGGAAAATGGAAAGAGGCAAGTGGTACCCTTGGAGCACGTAGTGCGTCCTGAAGGGCACGTCACGCAAGGAAAATGGAAAGGGCGAGTGGCACCCTTGGAGCACGTAGTGCATCCTGAAGGGCACATCATGCAAGGAAAACAGAAAAAGGTGAGTGGTACCCTTAGAGCACCTAGTGCGTCCTGAAGGGCACGTCGTGATTTCAACAGATAAATGAATAAACCTAGTCGGCCTTAAAATGAATGACGTGATAAGTAATATTTAAAAGCAATTCCCCTAATAAAAATGTCGCCTGGCCTAGGAAATTAAAATCTAGGTCTAAGTGATACTTGTGGTAGAAAAAAAATAATAATAATCATAATTACGCATGTGATGAGAAGGGGGTAAGAAATTAATTTAATATATTAAAATCAAATTCTATTGGGGGATTAAACAGTTAAAAGGGAATGATTGTTTTTTTTTCATATGCTAATTAAATTGTATTAATTAAAAAGAAAAAGGGGTAAAAGGTGGTTTTTCTACACTTGCTTATTTGAGTTTTAGATAAAAAGAGGAAAGAGGGAAACTTAAAAGAAATAGGAAACTAAGGAAAAAAATGGAAACATAAAGAAAAAGGGAAATGTAAGAAAAAAAAAACTGAATGACTAACTTAGTAAGGAACCTTGCCTTTAAGAACTTTCTAATTGTGAACTCAACTAGGGACTTAGTAAAGGCATAAGTCATTTAAATTGTGTAAGGGAATACTGGGACACCGAGGAGCACTTTTAGGAATGTTTTTTGGTGGGTGAGGGAAATAGTAATAATTAAATAATTAATGAAATTAATTTTTGGTGCAACTAGGGGGATGGGTGACATGTGTATGGGGGAGGTTTTTCTGAATTAAATTAATGAAAAATAAATTAAATTGGTAATTGGGAATTAAATCACTTAGAATCTCTATAAAAAGGATGGAGGAGGAGGACCATGGGTGGATATTTTATGCGTAACGTTATGCTGCATAATTTTTGTCTTGACTGACTTATCTTGTGGGAGTTGGGATACCCAGCTTGAGTGACGAGTGGTAGCTCGACCTTGCGAGGCGGGTTGGGTGCTAGTTGTTCCTTGGTATAGTGTGTGTGGCTCCTTTGCAGCTCGGGGGGCTCAGGGGGAACAAGAGCACCCCTATTGTTGGCTGCGAGGTACCGGTGAAGTCACATCGATCGACAAGTGGGAGATGGATGCAGTGCGTGCGGGACAATGAATCGGAGTTGTCACCTTGGGATATGGTACACATGCATTTATTTTAAATGATTAATTAATATTTTTCTTGCATTTTCATTATTTTATTTCTATTGTGTAAAGAAATGTGTTTTACTCAATGTTTTTAATCGAGAACTTAAAGTCATCATAGCTTTACACTCACTGCTTTTGAATTGATTTCCTTGGAAACCCGATCCCGGATTACTATAACTGTTCTATTTTGTTTTATTGATTATTATGAAGAGATTGTGTTTTATCTTCCATCCTTATCCCTAGATCATCAGTCCATGCTTGAGCAGTCGGCTAGGAGCCGAATCGACGATCTTCACTTTGGTGTTAATAGACCTATAGATTCTAATGCCCTATTTTTTTGTGCGTGGATGATGAGCAAAGGATAATTTTGCCCAGCCATCTACCTTTCTTATCTCTGCGTTGATTGTTCCTGGATGAATGACTGTCTTGAACCTTCTTGCGATTGAATACCTCTGTGTATTGTTTATATTTTATTCTCTGCGATATTCATGAGAGTTCCCAGCTCTTGAATGGAAAAATCTCAGTGTTGTCCATTTGAATGACAGTGTTTCTTTTTTAAACTATTGCGACTGTGATTAAATTAATTTGTTTGACAGTTACCCAATGTACGCCAACATTGTTTTAACTATTTGTGACTACAATTGAATTTATTTAATGACTGTAAAAGATTGTATGACAGTGTTCTTGTACCTCTTTGTGACTGTGATTTGAATCTTAAACAACATTATTATTTTCCTATTATTGACTGTGAAATGGGTATAGTCATTTACATTTTGAGTGTGAGTTATATAGCCATTTGAATTCACGACCACCAATTTTTATATAATGACTACGCATTTACATAGCCAATTCGAATGTGAAATTATGTATTGTCTGCATTTTAATGAAATGATCCTCAACATTTTTAATGAAATGATCTCTGCGTTCTTAATGACCTCTACGTTTTTAATGTATAGTTGCAATATAATTGTGATAATGTGTGTGTATAGATTCTACCAATGATAATAAATTTAACCCAACAATTAATTTTTAATAGACAACAATGACATATTGAACTCGGCTAACATTTAGTGGATTTTGATACATTGAAACATTGACAATGATTTTTGCCTACCTTTTTAATTTTATTAAACCCTACATGCGTTTTTGATGAACCGATTGCCAGCATGATCCATGATTGTATACTTGTGTTTTTTAACCTATTTTTGACTGTGAAATTTCCCATGTTTAATGGATCACAGTTTAATTTCATGATTGTTGTACCTGTGTTAATGAACTATGACTTCTACCAGTGAAATTCATGTGTTATACCAGCATTTTTACCAGCCAGTATTCATGAGATACCTGTGTTTTTACCAGCAACCAGTATTGATGTGATTACCTGCATTTTTACCATCATCATTCATGGTGATTTACAGGAGAGTTATTAATCATTGTTGTGTAATTGTATGCCTGAGTTTATTTTATAAACACAATGATATCCTGTGTGAAAGGGACAACGATTCAATCTTCCCATAAACAACAAGTCATATTTATGGAAAACGTGTATATTTAATGGACAACGTGTGTATTTAATGAGACCGATAGGTATATGAATAATTCCTTAAACAGAATAGAAGGGGGGAGGGGGGGGGGCGCATTAATAGACAAAATGTATAATACATTTTGTCTATTAATGCCCCCCACCCCCCCTATATATATATATGAAACAACATTCTTAAAGACAACGATTCCTTCACACATTTAAAGGACAACAAGACATTAAAAGACAACAATTATAGCGAGAGGTTAAAAGACAACGATTAAATGAATGGTCTGTGTTTTCCTTTTGACATGTCTGCACCCTAGGTAAAGTATCTGTGTTCCTTTAACAAGAAAAAAAAAGGGATATATAGCTGTGTTTTAGTATTTATTATTACTTATTATTACATATCATTATATAGTTGTGTTATCATATATAGTTGTGTTTTTGTATATCTCATTATTATTTATGTTGTGTTACAACGATTTTGATTATTATTAGTTATACATTGATATTACACAGCCATATCCTATTACCGATTAAGCGATATCCTATTACACTTTGATGATTACACAACAATTAAAATTGCTAGAAAACTATATCATTTATTACTATTTACAGTGTTGATTATGTTGTGTTGACTGCGCTTTCACCCATTTTTATTGATAGACAGCATGTGATAAATGGCAATGAGCTTATGCCTTAAATGACAATAATTTTATTGATACATAGAACAATATATAGATGGTAGTGATTTATACCTTTAATGACATAACGATATCATATTTCACGCAGCCCTGTCATGTTTTCTCTCAACAATATCATTTAACTTAGATTTATATCCTTATTGTAGATCATCATTAGATATCATGATTGTACATCATTAAGGGTCATCATTACATTTATAAGTTAATGTCTTTATGGTATGTCTTTACTGTTAATTTCATCAATTAGCTCTTATTGTATGGACAGCAAAAATATAGAGAATCTAGTTAGACAACAATGATATTTATGTTTACAATAGCATTTTGTTGATGTGTGGTATGTGGGGTGTAACTAGAAAATTGATAGGTAATGACAACATTTTTATATCTAATGTGAAACAAAATGTCAATAGTTATATTACATAGATGGAAATTTTATTATATGGTGTCAGTTTAAAGGATAGTGTTTTCAGATTTAAAAGATATTTTTTATTGCTTAAAATACATGTTCCTTTTGGTTCCAGTTAAACGATTGATAATTTCCTCCTTAGGAACTTACCTACCCAATAACAGAATTGGAGAATAGTTACAATGAACTAATTGTTGATAAAATTTATTTTAATGTGTACCGATTGATTTTGTTGCGTAAGGAAATTATTGGGTTGTATGATTGTCACAGTCATCTTGTTGACTTGTCAATTGGGTGTCAGGGTTAGTTGTCAGGTGTTTAGACAGTCCATTGATTTCCTAGTGAGTTGATTTTAGCTGGTGTTGAGGGTCTAGTTATGTTGTTACGCCACGGTTGTTGTCACGCCTATCACCTGGCGATGGCATGATTCTTGATGAGGGGAGCATTGCGTGCCCTAATGGATAGAGGCAAATGATAACTTGGTCGGAGTCTGTGCTTCCCGTTGTGGGCGTCGATCGTTGTAGTTGTTTTTCATGTTTGGGTTGTAACGCCTTCATGTGTTTGGTTTTGTGTGCCATAGAGGTTCTAGTATTGGTCGGTGTGTGAGGATTGTGTATGTTGTCCTTAGCTTGTAGGCATTGCCATGTTGATTCGGGCGGGTAGTCATTTCCTTTTTTGATTTATGCATGTTGCACCCAATTTCTCATTGTGCAAGTGCGTTGAGTCATTATTATCTGTTTCATGATCTGCGTGTGTGTGTTTTTCATTAGGTTGTGTGGTTCAGTTGTTGTTGTCATTTCCTTCCTACCTAAAAACAAAAGAAATTACACTTTTCTCTTCACTTGGAGTCATAATGATTGGGGTCGTTACAAGGATGCTATGCGGGCTGAATACCTGCATCTTTTTGAAGATTTGAAAAATCTTGTTGATGCTGTGTAAATAAATTGCACTGAGGACAGTGAAAAAATAAGGGGAGGGGATTGTAATATCCCTATGACAAGCCCCATTTTTATTATGAATTGTAAACATGTTTTGTAGGCTAGTGAGTTGGGCAATTATAAGCTGGTAGGCTTATGTGTTAGTAGGCTGGAGAGCCTAGGTGTTAAAGGCCATGAACATGTTTTGTACATGTAAATACTCATATTATTAATATAAAAATGTTGTTGTGTGTAGATCGACCATGATAAAAGAGAATGGGGGACTATACTCCACTAGGTTGGGTAAGGGAGAGGGGGCTGAGAGGTTGGAAAGAGGGGCTAAGTCTAGGGGCTTAAGTCCAAGATAATAATAATTTATTATTATTCCAAAAGTTGTTTAGAAGGATATGTTTTTATCCTAAGTTCCTCGGGGAGGACAAGTGACTTCCAAAGGGAAGGAGCGTGCTTCATGAGCGACATGTGTCAGCTCAAGCACATGTAGTCTTAAGGGGGGGATTCTCGTTGGGGGGCACTCACGCATACACACTCACTCACACACAGAAAGGGGTTCACGCACAGATAGTTTTTTCTCTAACGCTCTCATCATCTTGTCTAGGCTAGACCATTCTACCCTATCTCTCCTCACGAGTTCACTCACACACTGAGAAAGCACGCAACCAACCATTTCCACCATTGTTGAACCTGTGGCCATTGTACACCTCTGTAAATTACTGAGTCATCCCTTGCCTTACCTAAATTAGCTATTGTGGTTTGAAGAAGCAGGTTGTCAATCCCACAGTTGAAGAGGCAGGTTGTCAGACCTGTGAGAAACTCTCTCTCCAGGTGAGAGAGTTTGTTTTGGATTGAAGAATCGGGTTTTTAGGCCTATGAACAACTCTCTCTAGGTGAGAGAGTGTGCTAAGGAATTGGTTTCTCCTGGAGGGAGTCTCATAGCTTCTATAAAGCTCTGAGAATTCTAGTCTGGCCTCTTACTAAAGCCCAAGGTAAGGGAGGTGGAGCAGTCGATGGACTGTGTGATAGAGAAGGTGTATACTTATGAGGTGGGACAGGCATGTGGGGAATGGGAGTCTGTGATCAGTGGGCGTAAGTGGCTCCTGGGAGAGAATCCTTCTTCTTAAACTGTGTGACTTTCCTGTTGACCTTGCCTAGCCTAGGAATCCCTTGCCCAGTGGAGTTTAGTCCCAGCTCAGGGGTGACCCACTACTGAGAGTGATGAGCAGTGTGGTCTAAGGTTGGGAGGTTCGTCGAAGGTCTGCACACAGTTGGTGTTTTTACTCCAGTTAAAAGATAAGTATCATTTCCATGCTTAATTATGTATGTTATGCATGT
>JASDQU010506555.1:44571-61104 GCA_032191745.1 Picea mariana
GTGGCAAGGGTTGAGGACTGATGTTCTAGATATTTTTAAATACACAATTGATTATTTTATTAATTGTTTGAACATTATTCGTATATTAATTCCCCTCCAAGATATCATTTTTCACTAAATACAAGCCCTCCATATTTCCCATGAGCCCTATCAATTCCATGTTCACATGGAAATTAATAAATGACATGTTATGAATGTATTGCATGTGTCTCGTAGTAAATTCTAGAGCTAACTATTGATTTATGTAAACAGAGTTTCATGAATTGTTTATTAAGAACTTCATTACTATCAAATTGTTACTACAGGATGAGTTTTCTCAGTAGAGGAAGCAATGGTCGAAATAACAAAGGCAAGGGTAATTGGAAGCGAGGCCATATAAGGCCTCAGTTTTCTATTAATTTTGATGTTGATCCACAAGAGTTGAACCATATATTCCAAACTGGGTTTTTAATTTGGTTGGCCATGGTGTCTTGCATCCCTGACCAGAGAGGCCCCCTTTTTAGCCTTCTTAGAATTTCTCTGGCATTCTTATTCCTCCACATGTGTCATTGCAACCTGAAGTTCCCGCTAATGACGGTTGGAAATAAATTTTCCACCATCCTATCTCTCACCACTGCGGCTGGCCCACTGTGTCATTGCCTCTACCACCACCAATTAATCCCAATGTTCAAATTGCTCCTGTTTTTTCACCAGTACAATCCTCGCACGCTAGAAAGATATTAAAAATTGATATGCCGCAACTTGTGCAAGAGAAAGGAAAAGCAAAAACCTCCCCCTCTAGTCCATCCACTGAGTCCTCTAAATTTGTGTCTTCACTCCTCCACCTGAAGGATGAATTATCCCATGTGATCAACAAAATACAACCTCAAAGGTCTAACCAACCAAGGTCCACTCAAGAAAAGTCAGTTGGGAACAACAGTGAGAAAAGAAAATATGCCTTGCAAAGAAACAAATATGGGTTCTAAATGTTTTTTTATGATTTTCAGTGATGAGGACAACATTTAATGGTTTTCAGTATGTTTTGGACAACAAGCCTTAGTTTTGGATACTTTGTGGGTAATGTGAATATATTCTTTTTGGGATATGATATAAATTAGTTTAAATGATATCCATGGGAGTTACAAGAATTTTATATGGTCTAAATGATTATTTTTTATACTTTGCATTTGATGGTAGCAAGAAGAAATTATGGGAGTCACAAGGGGTCCCACCTATTTAGTCATTATTAATTAAGATCCTTATCTATATATTATTATTATTTATTTCTCCTAAACTAATTTGACTTAACTAAAAAAGTAGTTGAACTACTTAAACTGATTAGGAAAGAATAAAAACTCAATTGGATGAAGAGACAAGGGGAGAATAGAAGGAGAAAAATAATACTAAGGTTTGCTCTTTAGTTAAATGAGATAGTTCAGTTTTCATTCATTTATGAGTTTACTTGAAAGCCTAATCCTGTTGTTAACACCAGGGTCTCATTGTAGACAACAAGGTTCAAGAATGAATCATAATTTTCAGCCATTTGTTTTAGAGGTGTTGATTCATCCTTGATAGTCTGTGTATTCTTTTCTATTTGTGAATTAATTTTCATGGTTGATAAAGGATTTCTTGCAGAGTCAAAATGGAAATATTTTGTGGCAAGTTGATTTGGGTTTTCTTTCCTATTTGAAAATGGGTTCTCTCTGCCTCTTGCCTGTGGGATTTTGTGGACACTTCGCCTGTATGTTAAAATTGTTGGTCTTCGTGGCTAATATGCCCGTGCATAGTCCCGACTCCGTGAGTATTAATGTGGAATATTGTGAGGGAATTAAAATTTTGCATGCCCTTTTCGGGCCAAGCCCTCAGGTTTTCATCTCACTTTCTTCTGCGATCTACTGTCCACTATTGCATTGAACCCTATGCATTATCATGAAAGTGTTTCTTACTAAGAATTTGATGGGAAACACCATTTCATGCTCTTTCTTTAGGAATGGGTTTTGATTGGTCATTTTATATGCAAGTATGGAGGAAGTGTTGGACTCACTTATTCGCTTGAAGTTATAGTCTGTCCATATGAAGTTATGAGGTCGATAGAAATGTGTGAATTATATTTATAATATAAACTTGCCATGTTTTATTGTAATTACAAAAGGCACATGTTTGTAAGTTATGTGATGCTTGAATGAAGTCTATGAACCAAAATGAAATAAGGATGAAGAAGTTTGATGAACTGTGGTTCGATTAAAATTATGATTATAGACAAGGATATTTTTTGGTGCACTTCATGTGACCCTGTGGTTTTTTAAGGACTTTGTTGACTTTGATATTATGGTTGTAGCCTATCCATTCCAAGACTGTTGTTGTATTTCCTATGGTGATTATGATGTTGTTCATTTTTCAATTACATTATATACAAGTAGTATTTTTATTATGGTTATTTTATTTGAGCAATTGGTTACTGTGTAATACATTTCTAAGGCAAGTGAGCATTTTTGTGAAGTAAGCACTAGTTTTTGTTTGTTTTTATGGAAACAGAGTATTATTTAAATTTTAAATTTTTGAATAGTAAGAAAGTTTGATTGCGAACTGATATCATAGATGGCATGGTTGATGTATCATTTGAACAATATCCATGAAATACCCCCCATTCTACCATTTTTTGCTAAATACACCCCCTTCATGATACCAATTTCACTTGTTCATTCCTTGTTCTGTGATATTTGTTTTGAAGAGGAGTCTGTGTGGAAATGAAAGGAAGTTGATAGTGGAAAGGGTTGAGGTCTGATGTTCTGGATATTTTTAAATACACAGTTTCTTATTTTATTAATTGTTTGAATAATATTCGTATATTAATTCCCCTCCATGATATCATTTTTCGCTAAATGCAAGCCCTCCATATTTCCCATGAGCCCTATCAATTCCATGTTCACGTGGAAATTAATAAATGGCATGTTATGGATGGATTGCATGTGTCTCGTAGTAAATTCTAGAGCCAATTATTTATTTATGTAAAAATATTTTCATGTATGGTTTATTAAGAACTTCGTGAATGTCAAATTGTTTCTACAAGATGAGTTTTTTCAGTAGAGGAAACAATGGCTGAAATAACAGAGGAAAGGGTAACTGGCAAAAAGGCCATAAAAGGCCTCAGTTTTCTATTCATTTCGATGTTGATCCACAAGAGTTGAACCAATTGTTCCAATATGGGTTTTTTAATTTGGTTGGCCATGGTATCTTGCATCCCTGACCAGAGAGGCCCTCTTTTCAGCCTCCTCAAAATTTCCCTAGCATTCTCGTTCCTCCACATGTGTCATAGCAGCCCGAGTTTCCCGCTAATGACGGTTGGCAAGAAATTGTCCACCAGCCTGTCTCTCACCACTGCGGTTGGACCACTGTGTCATTGCCTCTACCACCACCATATGATCCCAATTTTCAAATTGCTAATGTTGTTTCTCCAATAAAATCCTCGCACGCTAGAAAGATATTAAAAACTGATATCCCACAACCTGTGCAAGACAAAGGAAAAACATCTGCCTCCCCCTCTAGGCCATCCATTGAGTCCTCTAAATATATGTATTCACACCTCCACCTCAAGGATGACTACTCCCATGTGATCAATGAAACACAACCTCAAAGGTCAAACCAACCAAGGGCCACTCAAGAAAATTCAGTTGGGAACAACAATGAGAAGAGAAAATATGCCTCGCAAAGCAACAAATGTGGGTTCTAAATGTTTTTTTTTTACGATTTTTAGTGATTAGGACAATGTTTAATGTTTTTTTAGTATGTTTTGGACATCAAAACTTATTTTTGGATATTTTGTGGATAATGTGAATATATTCTTTTTGGGATATGATATAAATTATGGTTGATATTTAATATTTAGTTTAAATGATATCCATGAGAGTTACAAGGGTGTTATATGGTCTAAATGATTATTTTTTATACGTTGCATTTGATGGTAAAAAGAAGAAATGATGGGAGTCGCAAGGGGCCCCACCTATTTAGTCATTATTAATTAAGACCCTTATTTATATATTATTATTTATTTTTCCTAAACTAATTTGACTTAACTAAAGAAAGTAGTTGAACTACTTCAGCTGATTAGGAAAGAATAAAAACTCAATTGGATGAAGAGACAAGGGGAGAATAGAAGGAGAAAAATAAGACTAAGGTTTGCTCTTTAGTTAAATGAGATAGTTTTGTTTTCATTCATTTATGAGTTTACTTGAAAGCCTAATCCTCTTGTTAACATCAAGGTCTCATTGTAAACAACAAGGTTCAAGACTGAATCATAATTTTCAGCCACTTGTTTTAGAGGTGTTGATTCATCCTTGATAGTCTGTGTATTATTGTATGTTTGTGAATTAATTTTCATGGTTGATAAAGGATATCTTGCAGATTCAAAATGGCAATAGTTTGTGGCAAGTTGATCTAGATCATTAATTTCAGTTTTATTTTATTGTCAGAGTCTTTTTGTATGGTGCCCATCGAATATCTCTAAATATGACTTAGGTCCATACCCCCGCAAGGGTTTGTAAAGATAAATACACTTTTGGTATNCATGTGTTTTCATGACATGGTTATTGTTTTCACTTTTGGTCTCCATGTTTACTTTATTGTAAAATCTGTATACATTCCAGTAACTTTGTATAAATTTTATTTTACATTATAACATATGCAAATTATAAAACCAACCTTAATCCTTGTAATTAATACTTGCAGATTGTGTGAATGTTTTTGAGGCTATAAATCCTGTGTGACATTCCCAACTATCTTGTCCTAGCCAGGAACGATCTGTAAATGATTGAGTAAAGGTGTTCCATACCTTTTCCTCAATGCTCCCCAAGGATAGCATCACCAAGACTGAGCTCCTCAATAATATGACCAAGAATAACCAAGCTAGAGATTCTCCAAGTGTGGTGCACTCTTGAAGATAACAAATAACCCAGAAATAATGAAACTGCCAAAACTGCAGTTGCAACTTCCTTGTGCGCACTGCAGAAGGAGTTGTCTCATTGTCAAAATGAAATGAGCCAGTCATGTATTTTTACTGATCTGGGCACCAGTGTGGGGTCAACTTATTATTTATGGGTCTTCAATTTTATTATTATTTTTCCTGTGGGACCAACTTCTCTTCCTGGGTCTTCAACTTCTTCCTGGGAATTTTTTAACGGTGTAGATGGGTCTTCTTGTATTTTCCGGTGGAGAATGGCTACCTAAATTTGCAAATCTCCGACACTCCCTCTCAACAAGGGAGGCATTCTCCATACTTGGATTTATTCTATCATATAAAGTTTTTCTTCATGACCCATGTTGATATGCCATCTCTGCACATGCATTCCATCCCATAATATGCATGTGATAACATCTCGAGTCCATCCACTCCTTGACAGGAGAAGGACTACACCTAATCCATTCACTAGTAGAAGAGCCCCGTGAGTGAATGAATCATTACCCTTGGTCATATAAACACTAGTATAGCCCCGTGCAAGACCAATATGGGATAATGTATGCTTGGTGCTTATTTGGGCCACTCACCACTAGCAAAGCCTAGTGGATGAGTGAATCATTTTCCTATGGTCATATCAATACTAGCATAGCCTTGTGCATGACCAATCTAAAAATAATGTCTACCTGAACTTGGAGAACATCAACACATATGGGCCATTCACCACTATAAGATCCTCGTGAGTGAATGAATCATTCTCCATTAGTCATATCAGCACTAGCATAGCCCCGTGCATGACCAATATGGGAGAACGACTGCCCAATGCTATCAACATACCTAGGCCATTCACCACTAGCATAGCCACATGAGTGAATGAATCATTCTTCCTTGCTCATATAAGCACTAACATAGCCCCATGCATGACTAATCCGGGATAACGTCTACCCGATGTTGAAACATCAACTCTCATCACTAGCCAAATCAACATGGCTAATCCTTTGTATCATCCTCCTCAACCAAATCAACATGGCCACTCTGGGAGGATATATTAAATCTACTCTTCTGTGGATAAGTACTAGAGCTTCACTGCTCCCTTCTATACCATGTCTTAGATGAATTCTTGCAAGAATATTCTAAAGTTGCACCACTTCACGACTTGCGACACTGGTTGTGACATACTTCGTCTCTATTGTACTGAGTACTATAGAAGTTTGCTTCCAGCTTATAGCATCAATCATAATTGATTCCACGATGAAGCAACACCCTGAGGTTCTCAATCTGTCTACTGCACTCCTTTCTCAATCAAAATATGTATATTTCTATAACCTTACTTCATCACCTGAGACATTTCATATCCAACTATACCATGCTTCATTTCCACCCACTAGAATTGCCTTGGCTTCAACCAAATAATGGCTCAGGGTGTTCAATGTAAATAAAATATCTATCCTAGTATTAACCAAGTACATCAAGGATCCAATATACTGCCTGTACATCGTGGGATCCACCAAATATGAATCTGAAGTAGAATCACTCAACTTATTCATATTTGTCATCATAGGTGTAGTCATGGACTTGCATTCAATCATATAGAATATCATCAGTATCCCATGAATGAGGAATATCTCATTCGATCTCATCACACCTCTAATCCAAAGAGTACATTTGGACAGGATCCTACATATTTGTAACATCCCCAACCAACAACACCACCACCAGGAAACGCTACCCAAACAACCTTGTCTTCTACAGACTATCTCTGATACCAATTTGTAACGTCCCCAACCACCAACAAGTCATGCAACGCCACTACTCTGACACTTCACTTAGCTCTGATACCAAAATGTAACGTTTTCATCCATCAACAGGCCGGGAAACGCCACATAGGAACATACACACACACACACACGCATATATATATATATATATATATATAACATGCATTTCTAATGAATTCAAAACAAATAAAACAAAGTTACTGCTACCATACATACTCAAATGGAATTGACAATAATTCCTACATGCAACGGAACACATAATAACATTTCAAGAATCACATACATGCATAACATACATAATTAAGCAAGGAAATGATACTTATCTTTTAACTGGAGTAAAAAAACCAACTGCGTGCAGACCTTCGACAAACCTCCCAGCCTTAGACCACACTTCTCATCACTCTCAGCAGTGGGTCACCCCTGAGCTGGGACTAAACTCCATCGGGAAAGGGATTCCTAGGCTAGGCAAGGTCAATAGGAAAGTCACACAGTTTAAGAAGAAGGATTCTCTCCCAGGAGCCACTTACGCCCACTAATCACATACTCTCATTCCCCACATGTCTGTCCTACCCCATAAGTATACAACTTCACTATCACACAGTCCATCGACTGCTCCACCTCCCTTACCTTGGGCTTCAGTAACAGGCCAGACCAGAATTCTCAGAGCTTTGTAGAAGCTACATGACTCCCTCTAGGAGAAACCACTTCCTTAGCACACTCTCTCACCTAGAGAGAGTTGTTCATAGGCCTAAAAACCTGATTCTTCAATCCAAAACAACCTCTCTCACCTGGAGAGAGAGTTGCTCACAGGCCTGACAACCTGCCTCTTCAACCGTGGGATTGACAACCCGCTTCTTCAAACCACAATAGCTAATTCAGGTAAGCCAAGGGACGACTCAGTAATTTACAGAGGTGTAAAATGGCCACGGGTTCAACAATGGAGAAAATGGTTGGTTGCGTGCTTTCTCAGTGTGTGAGTGAACTCGTGAGGAGAGATAGGGTAGACTGGTCTAGCCTAGCCAAAATGATGAGAGCGTGAGAGAAAAAAATTTCTGTGCGTGAACCCCTTTCTGTGCGTGAGTGAGTGTGTGCACGTGAGTGCCCCCCAATAAGAATCCCCCCCTTAATACTGCATGTTCCTGAGCCGACACATGTCGCTCATGAAGCACGTTCCTTCCCTTTGGAAGTCACCTGTCCTCCCTGATGAACTTAGGATAAAAACACATCCTTCTAAACAACTTTTGGAATAATAATAAATTATTATTATCTTGGACTTAAGCCCCTAGACTTATCCTCTCTTTCCAACCTCTCAGCCCCCTCTCCCTTACCCAACCTAGTGGAGTGTAGTCCCCCATTCTCTTTTATCATGGTCGGTCTACACACAACAATGTTTTTATATTAATAATATGAATATTTACATGTACAAAACATGTTCATGGCCTTTAACACCCAGGCTCTCTGACCTACTAACACATAAGCCTACCAGCTTATAATTGTCCAACTCACCAGCCTACAAAACATGTTTACAATTCATAATAAAAATGGGGCTCGTCATAGGGATATTGCAATCCCCTCCCCTTATTTTTTCATTGTCCTCAGTGCAATTTATTTACACAACATCAACAAGATTTTTCAAATCTTCAAAAAGATGTGGGTATTCAGCCCGCATAGCATCCTTGTAACGACCCTAATCGTTACGACTCCAAGCGAAGAGAAAAGTGCAATTTTTTTTGTTTTTAGGTAGGAAGGAAACGACAACAACAACTGAACGACACAACCTGACGACAAACACACACACGCAGATCATGAAACAGATAACAATGACTCAATGCACTAGCACACCAAGCAACTGGGCGCAACATGCATAAATCAAAGAAGGAAATGACTACCCGCCCAAATCAACACGGAAATGCGTATAGGCTAAGGACAACATCCACAATCCTCACACAAAGGCCACTACTAGAACCTCTATGGCACACAAAACCAAACACATGAAGGCATTACAACCCAAACACAAAAAACAACTACAACGATCGACACCCACAATGGGAAGCACAGACTCCGACCAATTTATCATTTTCCTCTATCCATTAGGGCGTGCAATGCTCCCCTCATCAGGAATCATGCCATCGCCAGGTGATAGGCGTGACAAAAACTGTGGCGTAACAACATAATTGGACCCTCAACACCATCTAAAATCAACGCGCTAGGAAATCAATGGACTGTCTAAACACCTGACGACTAACCCGGGCACCCAATTGACAAGTCAACAAGGCGAATGTGGCAATCATACAACCCAATAATTTCCTTGCCCAACAAAATCAATCGGTACACATTAAAATAAATTTTATCAACAATTAGTTCATTGTAACTATTCTCCAATTCCGTTATTGGGTAGGTAAATTCCTAAGGAGGAAATTATCTATCGTTTAACTGGAACCAAAAGGAACATGTCTTTTAAGTAATAAAAACATATCTTTTAAATCTGAAAACACTATCCTTTAAACTGACACCATATAATAAAATTTCCATTTATGTAATCTAACTATTGACATTTTGTTTCACATTAGATATAAAAACATTGTCATTACCTATCAATTTTCTAGTTACACCCCACATACCACACATTGACAAAACACTGTTGTAAATAGAAATATCATTGTTGTCTAACTAGATTCTCTATATTTTTGTTGTCCATACAATAAGAGCTAATTAATGAAATTAACAGTAAAGGCATACCATAAAGACATTAACTTATAAATGTAATGCTGACCCTTAATGATGTACAATCATGATATATAATGGTGATATACAATAAGGATATAAAGCTAAGTTAAATGATATTGTTGAGCGAAAACATGACAAGGTTGGGCGAAATATGATATCGTTATGCCATTAAAGGTATAAATCGCTACCATCTATATATTGTGCTATCTATCAATAAAATTATTGTTGTTTAAGGCAAAAGGTCGTTGCCATTTATCACATGTTGTTTATCAATAAAAATGGGTGAAAGCGCAGTCAACACAACATAATCAACGATGTCTAGTAATAAATGATATAGTTGTCTAGCAATTTTAATTGTTGTGTAATCATCAAAGTGTAATAGGATATCGCTAGGTAATAATCGGTAATAGGATATGGCTGTGTAATATCAATGTATAACTAATAATAATCAAAATCGCTGTAACACAACATAAATAATAATGAGATATACAAAAACGCAACTATATATGATAACACAACTATATAATGATATGTAATAATAAGTAATAATAAATACTAAAACACAACTATATGTCCCTTTTTTTTTTCTTGTTAAAGGAACACAGATACTTTACCCAGGGTGCATACATGTCAAAAGGAAAACGTAGACCATTCATTCAATTGCTATCTTTGAACCTCTCACTGTAATTGTTGTCTTTTAATGTTTTGTTGTCCTTTAAATGTGTGAAGGAATCGTTTTCTTTAAGAATGTTTTCATATATATAGGGGGGGGGATTAATAGACAAAATGTATAATACATTTTGTCTATTAATTCCCCCCCTTCTATTCTGTTTAAGGAATTATTCATATACCTGTCGGTCTCATTAAATACACATGTTGTCCATTAAATATACATGCTGTCCATAAATATGACTTGTTGTTTATGGGAAGATTGAATCGTTGTCCCTTTCACACAGGATATCATTGTGTTTATAAAAGAAACTCATGCATACAATTACACAACAATGATTAATAACTCTCCTATAAATAACCATGAATGACGATGGTAAAAACGTAGGTAATCACATCAATACTGGTTGCTGGTAAAAACACATCTATCTCATGAATACTGGCTGGTAAAAATGTAGGTATAACACATGAATTTCGCTGGTAGAATTCATGGTGAAAAACTCTGGTAGAAGTCATGGTTCATTAACACAGGTACAAAAATCATGAAATTAAACCGTGATCCATTAAACATGGGAAATTTCGAAGTAAAAAACAGGTTAAAAAACACAGGTATACAATCATGGATCACGCTGGCAATCAGTTCATCAAAAATGCAGGTATACAATCATGGACCACGCTGGCAATCAGTTCATCAAAAACACAGGTAGGGTTTAATAAAATTAAAAATGTAGGCAAAAATCGTTGTCAATGTTTCAATGCATCAAAATCCACTGAATGTTAGCCAAGTTCAATATGTCAATGTTGTCTATTAAAAATTAATTGTTGGGTTAAATTTATTATCGTTGGCAGAATCTATACACACACATTATCAAAATTATATTGCAATTATACATTAAAAATGCAGAGGTCATTAAGAACGCAGAGATCATTTCATCAAAAACCCTGAGGATCATTTCATTAAAATGCAGACAATACATAATTTCACATTCGAATTGGCTATGTAAATGCGCAGTCATTATATAAAAATTGGTGGCCGTGGATTTGAATAGCTATATAACTCACACTCAAAATGTAAACGACTATACCCATTTCATAGTCAATAATAGGCAAATAATAATGTTGTTTAAGATTCAAACTGCAGTCACAAAGAGGTACAAGAACACTGTCATACAATCTTTTATAGTCAATAAATAAATTCAATTGTAGTCACAAATAGTTAAAACAATGTTGGTGTACATTGGGTAACTGTCAAACAAATGAATTTAATCACAGTCACAATAGTTTAAAAAAGAAACATTGTCATTCAAGTGGACAACGCTGAGATTTTTCCATTCAAGAGTTGGGAACTCTCATGAATATCGCAAAGAATAAAATATAAACTATACGCAGAGGTATTCAATCACAAGAAGGTGCAAGACAATCAATCATCCAGGAACAATCAACGCAGAGATAAGAAATGTAGATGGATGGGAAAAATTATCCTTCGCTCATCATCCACGCACAGAAAAATAGGGCATTAGAATCTATAGGTCTATTAACACCGAAGTGACGACCATAGATTCGGCTCCTGGTCGACTGCTCAGGAATGGAATGATGATCTAGGGATAATGATGGAAGATAAAGAACAATCTCTTCATAATAATCAATAAAACAAAACAGAACAGTTATAGTAATCCGGGATCGGGTTTCCAAGGAAATCAATTCAAAAGCAACGAGTGTAAAGCTATGATGACTTTAAGTTCTCGATTAAAAACATTGAGTAAAACACATTTCTTTACACAATAGAAGTACAATAATGAAAATGCAAGAACAATATTAATCAATCATTTAAAATAAACACATGCGTACCATATCCCAAGGTGACAGCTCCGATTCATTGTCCTGCGCGCGCTCCATCCAACTCCCACTTACCGACCGATGTGACTTCACTGATACCTCGTAGCCAACGCTAGGGGTACTCTTCTTCCCCCTGATCCCCCCGAGCTGCAAAGGGGCCACACACACTATACCAAGGAACAACTAGCACCCAACCCGCCTCGCAAGGTCCAGCTACCACTCGCCACCCGATCTGGGTATCCCAACTCCCACAAGATAAGTCAATAAGACAAAAATTCTGCAACGTAACGTTACGCATAAAATATCCACCCATGGTCCTCCTCCTCCATCCTTTTTATAGAGTTTCTAAGTGATTTATTTCCCAATTTCCCATTTAATTTATTTTTCATTAATTTAATTTAGAAAAACCTCCCCCGTACACATGTCACCCATCCCCCTAGTTGCACCAAAAATTAATTTCATTAATTATTTAATTATTCCTATTTCCCTCACCCACCAAAAAACATTCCTAAAAATGCTCCTCGGTGTCCTAGTATTCCCTTACACAATTTAAATGACTTGCGCCTTTACTAAATTCCTAGTTGAGTTCATAATTAGAAAGTTCTTAAAGGCAAGGTTCCTTACTAAGTTAGTCATTCAATTTTTTTTTCTTAGGTTTCCCTTTTTCTTTATGTTTCCATTTTTTCCCTTGGTTTCCTATTTCTTTTAAGTTTCCCTCTTTCCCCTTTTTATCTAAAACTCAAATTAGCAAGTCTAGAAAAACCACCTTTTACCCCTTTTTCTTTTTAATTAATACAATTTAATTAGCATATGAAAAAAAAACAATCATTCCCTTTTAACTTTTTAATCCCCCAATAAAATTTGATTTTAATAAATTAAATTAATTTCTTACCCCCTTCTCGTCACATGTGTAATTATGATTATTATTATTTTTTTTTCTACCACAAGTATCACTTAGACCTAGATTTTAATTTCCTAGGTTGGGCGACATTTTTATTAGGGGAATTGTTTTTAAATCTTACTTATCACGTCATTCATTTTAAGGCTGACTAGGTATATTCATTTATCTGTTGAGATCGTGACGTGCCATTCAGGATGCACTAGGTGCTCTAAGGGTACCACTCTCCTTTTTCTATTTTCCTTGCACGACGTGCCCTTCAGAACACACTATGTGCTCCAAGGGTGTCACTCACCTCTTTCCATTTTCCTTGCGTGACGTGCCCTTCAGGACGCACTACATGCTCCAAGGGTGCCACTCGCCTCTTTGCATTTTCCTTGTGCGATGTGCCCTTCAGGACGCACTACGTGCTCCAAGGGTGCCACTTGCCTCTTGAATGACTTGGTAGACATCAAAAACCCTCGGAGTCAATACTCCGTCAGGTGATGTTGTGGGAGACTAAGGGCCTATAAGGAATAAGGCCCTTGCCTTATTGCGTGCCCCTTAGAATCATCGTGAGAGACTATCGCAGTATTCCCTCACAACATCGTGGGTCTTCTCAAACTAGGTAATCGTTAGCCTACAGTCCTAGCCACGATGGGAGTGCTAGTAGGTTGTGGAAGATTTGTTGCCCACACCTCTCCCTCAAGGTCTTTGGTTGTCGTGTGTGACCCCTCTACTCCACATGTGAGTCTGGCCAGCAAACTATCATCAGCTTGCATCATCAATGAATCATGTCAGCAAAATTATCAATCATCATAACATCTAATCAGATGTACATATGTCATATCAACAATAATCAACCCAAAAGTCCACTCCCTGACTTGATCCAGAGTCCAAGGGTTTTCATCAATGCCTCTGCATCCTCGAGGTCCAAAGTCCTTCACACTCAGTAGAACCCAGTCAATAACACATGTCTATGTAAATACACAACATAACATACCATCAAATCCATAATGCCTCATAATCATAATCAAACGACCAATAGTATATTAATCCAGAGAACTTGCAAGCAAGTTCCCTCAAAGAATAAGTTCACTCAGTGTGCGCAAGAGCAGGATGTTAAATACACCTCCTCTTGGTCTAAACTTCATCCTGAAGTTTCACAGTATATAAGCATCGAAATAATGTGTATCATAGTATCATAATTCTATCTATCAAACAAAAATGGAAACTGTTGGCTCATATCATATGCGTCCTCCTAGGTCGTCGAGTGCGGACTATAGTTGTCCCATTGGACCTTGAACTTATCTATTGTTCGACGTTGTAGCTGTCGAATGCAATGATCTAGGATGTGTATTGGCTCAGTCGTGAGCGCACCCTCATCTGATACCTACAAGGAACTCATGTCAATAACATGTGTAGGATCACTAACATAATGTATCAAATAGAGACGCGAAAGACATCGTGCATACGCCTCAACGATCAGGAAAGGCTAGTCAATAGTACACGACCCTCTCTTTTCCACAATCTAGGAGGGTCCCAAGAACCTCAAAGATAGTTTAGGACCCTTTTCAAACTTGATCAAACTCTTATGCGGTTTCACCCGCAAGGATACTCGATCACCACATAGTAACTATGATTGACACAATGCACATCAACATAACTCTTTTGTTGATCCTCCGCTTCCTTGATCCTTTGTCTTATAGTTTGCATTTAATCTTCCATTTCTTGGATCGCTTCTGATCCCACCAGGACCTTATCCTCAAGCAGATCCTAACTCAAGGCGTCTGACATGGTCACCCGTAAAGGAAATCGAAAGGCACCATCTTAATGGTGCTTTGGTAACTATTGTTATAAGCAAATTCTACCAGTGGCAAGAACTCTTCCCAATGCTTATGTTGGTCCATCATGTACATGCACAAGATGTCATCCAATATTTGGTTTTTTCATTCGTTCTACCCGTCTGTCTCCTGGTGATACGTTACTAAATTTAAGTTGGGTTCCCAAGGCCTCTTGGAAACTAGTCCAAAATCATCTTGTAAACACCGATCCATATCGGATATAATCCTCTTAGGCACGCCCTGCCCTCAAAATCCTACTGAGTAAATTATAGCTAAGTCAGGTTCCTGACACGTCGTACGCACAGGAATAAATGAGCACTCTTCATCAGAGAGTCTACTACTACCAAAATCGAGTCGTGTCTCCTTGCAGTCAGTGGTAATCCAACAATGAGATCCATCGAAATTCCCTCCCATTTCCATTCCAGAATAGGATTCGGCTGTAGTAATATTGTCGGAGGTCTATGTTCAGCCTTCGCCTACTGACATTATAGACATCTTCCCATGTAGTTGACTATGTCTGCCTTCATTCTTATCCAGAAGAGTATGGGTTCAAGGTCTTCCCTCATCTTCGTGGCTCCTAGGTGAGCCAGGTACGCTGCTCTATGAGCCTCGTCTAGGTCACACTCAACTCGTCGTTTGGTGGTACATAAATTTGATTTTTAAATCTCAATAATCTATCTTAGTCCAACACAAATCCTGCAATTCTTGGTACCATCATTGTGTTTTGTCCGATAAAATCTTTGACCTCTTTGTACCAGTCATCATCGTGCTATAAAGTTAGAATCCTTTCACATAGGTTCATCTGAAGCGGCAACACTAAAAAGACATGTGGTCTCCGACTCAAGCATCTGCCACTCGGTTAATTGTTCCTTTTATGTAAGTGATCTCAAAATCATACTTGATAATAAATTCCGACCAACATCGTTGTCTCTTGTTCAAGTCGCTTTGTGTAAAGATGTGTTGTAGTCCACAGTGGTCCGTTTTGAGTTCAAATTTATGTCCAATAAGGTAGTGTCTCCAAAATATTAGGGCATAAAATGGATAACAACTCCAAATCATGCGTCGCATAGTTATCCTCATGCCTTCTCAACTTTCTCGATATGTAAGCGATCACTTGACCATCTTGCATCAAGAATCCTCATAAGCCTTCCTTGGATACGTCAGTGCATACCAAGAAGTCTGCGTCCATGTCAGGGACCTTCAGTATCGGTGTTGTTTTCAATAACTCCTTGAGCCTCCCAAATGATTCCTCACATTTCTAGGTCCAAACAAACTTCTTGTTCTTCTTCTACAAATCCGTGATCAGATTTGCTACCTTTAAAAATTCCTCGACGAACCATTGATAGTATCCTGCTAAACCCATGAAGCTACGCACTTCTTGAAAATTCGTCGATGCAGGCCATTCAATAATAGCCTCGACCTTTGTTGGATCCACGATGATACCTTTGCCGGAGATGACATGCTCTAAGTAGTGAATCTTCGATTGGTAAAATGAGCACTTAGACAATTTCCCACACAATTTGTTCTCTTGCAGACACTGTAGTACCAAGCGCAAGTGCTCATCATGCTCCTCCATCGTCTGAGAGTAAATCAAAATATCGTCAATGAATGCTTGGATGAACTTGTCCAAGTACTCGCGGAACACCCTGTTCATCAAACTCAAAAATACCCCTGGGGCATTCATCAGTCCAATGGTAAAATAGTAAACTTGTGATGTCCAAACCTCATCTTAAAGGCGGTATTTGGGACATCATCCTCCTTGATCCATAACTGGTGATACCCTGATCTCAAGTCGATCTTTGAAAACACCGTCGCACCCTTCATATGATCAACATATCATCAATCCTCGGCAACAGATACTGATTCTTGATC